>JBBMEF010000008.1:1692472-1707932 GCA_037832685.1 Sicyos baderoa
AAATTGCAAAAAAAAAGTTGTGAGCCTAAATGTGCAAATATTGTTTGAAAGTGGTCTATATAGTATAATTTTTCTATAAATAATACTCATCATATTGTATTATGTATCAATTATTTAGTATAAAAAGTATTACTTTATACCGTATGTATAATTATGATTGTAAATTTTTTTTCAAATTTACCTATTGTTGTAAATATTTTATCAATTTGGTCTATTCCTGCAAAAACCCCTTTAAAATAATCTCTTTAACTTAAATATTATTTTCTTAAAAAAAAAAAAAAAACTCAACTAATTTTCCACCATGAGATTCAATGATTTCATTGTTATGAAATTTATTCTTCACTCATAATTCCAAAATTATGCTCCAAGCAATATATGTTTCAATTCATGGTTAATTTGATTATCATCCTCGTCTAAAATATAATTTTGGTTAAATTTGGGGGTACTCTTTTAATTTTGTGTTTGTTTTAATAATCTTCATAATTTAAAAATTTTAAAACTGATTTATATGGTTGGTGGATCTTGCGAGTATCATCCATGTGGGTATGAGTTTTTAGATCTATGTGGCTTACTATATAGTTTGATGGTTAAGGTAAATAGTGTGAAATAATCCCCCTTCTTAATTACATCTGTTTCACAAAAAAAACTATATTTAGCAGAATATTTTTTTAACTAATCAAAAATGTTTCGAGACAAATTTTGAAAATTTAAACAAGTTATAACAATAAAATTGAAAATAAAATCGAGCTACAAGATCAAACTGAAAACACTATTATTTATTTATTTTATAGATTAATTATTTTTTAGTGCAAAAACACATGATTAAAATCACATGGACTTACCGAATGGGCCGACAATAATTTCATTGTTCAATCCAGTGTCACGGGTTCGATCCATGAAATCGGTATTTATAATCTACTCCCTCCAACTTGTACTAAAAAAAACATATGGACTTTATAAAATTTCAATAAAGATTTAAAGTGGTTAAGGAGCTTTTGTTTGATTAAAGTTATTTTGATTGATTTGAAATGAATGATTAAAAATGTGTAGTTATAAATGATTGAGTAGTTATAAATGAATGATTAAAAATGAATGGTAAAAAATGAGAATTGTTTTTAAAAATAAAAAATGAGGAGTAATTAGTAAAAACTCGTTTCAATATAGATTTTCAAAGAGATTTAATAAATACTAAAAATAATAATAATAATGATGATGATGCCTACTAATATAAATAAGCCACATTTTACTCTATATTAAGCCCAAAAAAGAAAAAAAGAAAAAGTTTGTAGTTTGTATTAGTCCACATATGTGGACATATATTTAGGTCAAACTCGGACATTACCTAAATATTTCTGTTTCCTTTTATATTTTATATAATTGTCAAGTTTTGTAAGATATATATATATATATATCAACAACATTTAGAAAGAATTAGAACTTATAATTTATTGGTTTCTCTAGACGGTACATGATGGAGTTGCTAAGTCTCTTTTTTATATTAAAAAAAATTGTAGTGTCATCTATTCTTTTTAAGTGAGTCTATGTATACCTTATAAACATGGTTGTCAAAAACGTCCGTTTCACGTTTTGAAACGTATGTTTCGAACGAAAACGAGTCAAAACGGAGTTTTGAATCGGAAATCATGTGAATCGTGTGATTCAAGAGTTGAATCGTACGAATTGTTCACGAACCGAAATGGAAACGGATGAAAAAAAGAAGAAGAAGATGATGATGATGTTGCACGCAAGCTAGGAAGCTGAAATCTTCCAGAGAAAAAAAACCAGGAAAAAAGAAGTGAGAAAGAAGAAAAAGAGAAGGTCGGAGGAAGAAGAAATACCTTTGTTTTAATAATAACAATGATTTTTTATACAGCAATTTAATAAGAACGAAATTGTTTTAATAATGTACCATCAAATTTATTATTAATTTAAATAAACCGTTGTTACTTTTACACAGAATTGTAGTTTTCTTCTCTAAAATATTTTGAATTTTGAATTTTGTAAAATTACTCTATGTTTCCGTAGATATATGTTTATTTTTGTAACATTTATGACTATATGTCTTGACCTTATATTATGTTTTATTTATTTTTATAAAATTGAATCTTACTATACACAATACGTTACGATACATGTTGCAATAAAATTAGATTTTAAGCCCAACCCCTATAAACACGAATACATACGTTAACAAAAATCTACATTATGCATCACAAATATAATGTTTGTTTTATTAATTCACTTTTTATGAATCATTTGGTGTTTTTTGAAATAAAATCATTTGATGTCAATCTTCTTATGGATGGTCATGTAAATCTGACTTGATATTTCAAATAAACATAATGCAAGTATCTGGTCTCTATATTTTAAAATTAAATATTAAATATTTATACCCAATATTTCGATGATACTTAACTTTAATTATTATTATTTTAAAATTTAATTTAATGTCAACTAAACTAATTATTGTAGTTTAAAACTAGACTAGTTTGTTTTTTTTAGAAAAACAACATTTTAGTTAACTTTTTATCATGTAATTAATAATTTTGTTATTTTAAAAAATAAAATTTAAAAGTGTTGAAATAGAAAAGATACAAATATTTGAGTTTGAAATACATCAGCTACACAAAAATAGAACAATGTACTTTTCATTAAAATAATTTGGCTTATTGACTGAATATATAATTAATGTTAAAAAGTTGGTAGTCAAATAAAAAAAAAATTAATGTTAAAGTTGACACGATTTGCTTTCGGACATTAAAATACATACCTAAATTTGATTAATGTTGTAAATGTTCGTTTGGTTTTTCAATGGTAGAAATTGATTTAATGTGTGGTTTTATATTAGTATTTGACTCACATTAAAAAGGTTTGTGGTCCCTAATTAGGGGTGCACAAATAATCTGACAATCCGAAAAACTCGAACTAACCAAATTTAATTTATCAGGTAGAATTGGGTTGAATATATAAATGGGTTGGATTGAGTTCAAAATTATGGAATTTTCATGGTTTGAGTTAGGTCAAAGGTTGACCTAAAATCAACCCAACTCGAACAACCCGAATTTTATATTTAGTTTAAAAAATATATATTTTTACTTATAACATAATTATTATGTTATTTAATTATTTGTATTATATGTTGTATATTTGTTTTATTTAATTATTATTTTTAGATTTTTTATTTTTCATATTTTTTAAACTTTAAACCTATCGATGAGGTTTTGAAGTTAGGTAAACTTGAATTTCGCATTTGCAATAACAATACACTTATGCTAATGTTCGTTCTAAGTTTATAAGAATCGAAAAAGGGACGTTATAAATTGTTTATTGAATACATTGCTTATCATGGTTATCTTCTTTAATTTTAAGTTAGTTGCAAATTTATGAACCCGATAACCCAACCAAACCCAATTCGAAAATAAAAGATTGGGTTGGATTGGAGAATCGACCAACCCAAATTTTTGGATTGAGTTGAAAATCACCTTAACTCAATCCAACCCAATCCATATTCACCCCTATCCCCAATTATACTAAAAAAAAGTGTGATTTTGTTGTGCTAAGTATGTGTCATTTTCTTACAATTGTTTTTCCCTCCAATAAATTAATATAGTTACTACACAAAACATAACCACATTATTTTCTTACATTACATTTTTTGGATTAATAAATAGTTCATCGTTAATTTTTAGCTTCCAAAAGTGTAATTTATTTGTTAACGGATATATTAGTTTATTTAAATTTTTATGGATATGTATTATTCTAATACAACAATAATATGTTAGGTCGAAGACTTCAAATGTATACCTTTTTAATTGTCATGTTATTTTTAGTTGGATTAAACACTACTGTTAAGATGGCGTTTTTTTAGTACATATTAAGATGACATTGCAAATGTTATTGAATAAAATAAATAAATAAATAATCATTAATTATCATATGAAAGTGCTAACAAAAATATATTTGAAATACTAATATATATAACTAAAACGGTAGAGATTTGATTGAATAGATGGGTGGTAGAGTTGATTATCTTTATAGGTATAAATTTATATCAATTTTATAATTACGGATCTACAAAGTAATTAATTTTTTTTTTTTTTGAGTACAAACTAGGGGGAAAGGATTACAATACCACTCTTCTAGGCTACGAACCCGTGAAAAAAAAGAAAAAAAGTAATTAATTTAAACTTGTGTGTTAAGGATTCAAATATCAATAAAAATGATAAATTATGATTAGAAAAAACAAAATATGGCCTACAAGATTAAGTTATGGATTTAAGTTTGATAGTTATTTACCAAAAAAAGTATATTTAAAATTGTCAAAATACGTTTAAGTTATTGAGTAAGTTTGCTTTTCTTTGATCATAAATATTACTATCAAACTTCACTTTAAATTTATAATTAGTATCCGTTGTCAATTTTACCATTAGCATCAATTTTTAATTAAATAATTAGTTATTTAATCACTATTTATTTTAGGAAATTTGCAATGCTCTACATTAGAATTATAGCAACTTTTTAAAAATATTAAAAATATAGCAACTATTTTTTTAATAGACTTTATTGATGGAGTCTATAAATCGGATTTTGAGTATTTCCAATAGACTCGCTTTGAGGGGAGTATTCCATATCTCTTATGAATGAGTTGTAGAATCCTCACATTTCCAATGTGGAACAATTGCCACAAGATGAGTATTTCCGACTCGTTTTGGCTTACTTTTTTGCTAGGGTCGGATTCGAACTTTGGGATCAAATACCCGCTTAAGCTTATGCCCGCTTGGGTGGAGTCCACACCCGCTCTAGAATTCTAAGAATAACCCACATTAAGCTCTGATACCATATTAGAGAATATGGAGTTTCACCTCAAAACCAATTGGTAATGAGGGGAATATTCCATATCTCTTATAAATGAGTTGTAGAATCCTCACCTTTCCAATGTGAGATAATTGCCACAATGTGACTATCTCCAACCGATTTTACTATATTTGAAAATATTTTCAAAAAGATGTTATTTATACAATTTTTTTGCCTTATTGTAATATACATGCAAATTCTTCTTTATTTTAGTACATAGATAAAGGAGGACAAATGTCAATTCTTAAAAGCGATCGTATGACATTAATGTTAAAGTGGCATTCCACCCATATTATTCAATCACTATTAATTACTCCAACCTACCACTAATATGAATCTTCAAGTAGTTAATTAACTTTACTAGCATTAACCATGAAACTCCAATCAATTCTACTATTTTCTACTAAATCCAAAAACATCCTTGTAAATTAAAAAGATTTGAAAATTGCAAATATCCAAAAGGGTAGTTTGAAAATGGGAAATCCAGAAGCAGTTCCTAAAGACGACGGTGACAATGGCCCCACCCTTCCCAAATCAGTCCCCCACTGCAACAGAATTCCCAAATCTTCCATTAAAATCCCTGCATTTCCATTCCCATTTCCCGCAACTCTGTTTCGCTCTGTTTTCTTCAACAACAACAACAACAACAAAGATAAACCCGTTCTCTTGTATGTCAACACAAATTCGCGTTCAAAATGTCAAAGATTATGCTGCTGTTTCTGGGTTTGTTTCTGTGTGTTTGTTCTTCAGGAATGGCCGCTGTTTCTTATGACCACAAAGCCTTAATCATCGATGGCCGGAGGAGAATCTTGATTTCTGGCTCTATTCATTATCCAAGAAGCACACCCCAGGTTTGAATCCGTCCAATTGTCAGTACCACAATTGAGGGTTGTAGAATTCGAACCA
This sequence comes from Sicyos baderoa, assembly GCA_037832685.1. Lineage (NCBI taxonomy): Eukaryota > Viridiplantae > Streptophyta > Magnoliopsida > Cucurbitales > Cucurbitaceae > Sicyos > Sicyos baderoa. The sequence goes on from JBBMEF010000008.1 coordinate 1,698,233, forward strand.
TGACTAGTTAGTTCATGGGTTGCACTAATGTCGTCCAGTCATTGCTCTGTTTATGGTCTGTTTTTATTTTCCTCTCTATTCACTTTTTTTGGGTTTTTTGTTTCTTTTGTTTTTGAGTTCAATAATAATTGGGGTCGGAGAATTTGAACCAAATTTCTGGTTCATGGTCATATTGATGCCGCCTAGTTATTGCTCTGGTTGGCGGGTCTGTTTCTATTTCTAGCTCTAATCACTTTTAGGGAGTTTGGAGTATTCGAACCCAAGACTTCTAGGCTTATGGTTCACATTAATGCCGCAATTGCGGGTCTGTTTCTATTTCCCTTATTTATTTATTTATTTTTTTTTTAAATTTTTGGTTATAGATGTGGCCAGACCTTATACAGAAGGCTAAAGATGGAGGGTTAGATGTTATTGAAACATATGTGTTTTGGAATGGCCATGAGCCTTCTCCTGGACAGGTAGAGTGAATTTTGGCACTTGGGTTTTTCTTGGATTTTGGATTATACTGATTTTTTTGTGTTTTTGTGTTGCAATTTTTTTTTTTCAGTTTTATTTTGAGGATAGATATGATTTGGTGAGATTTGTGAAGCTGGTTCAACAAGCAGGCTTGTTTGTTCATCTAAGGATTGGTCCATATGTTTGTGCTGAATGGAATTTTGGGTAAAAACTTCAAATGATATTTACTTGGAATCTTCATAATTTGTCCTCATGTGGCTTTTTCTGATTATTTTATTTTCAGTGGATTTCCTGTTTGGTTAAAGTATGTTCCTGGGATTGCTTTTAGAACAGACAATGGACCCTTCAAGGTAGAAAAAAATTGTGAAATCTCCATGCATATTTACTAGTTCTAAATGATTTAATGATTTATTTGAGTAATGGATTTAATTGTCTTTAATAAAGGCTGCTATGCAAAAATTCACTGAGAAGATTGTCAGTATGATGAAGGGGGAGAAGTTATATCAAAACCAGGGAGGACCCATTATTTTGTCTCAGGTAAACTTCCAACAAACATATAAACAAGAGGCTTTTCTTTGATTCAAAACAAGTTTACAGTGATGAGTTTTAAAGGTTTTGTTTAGTTATTTATATTTCATTTTTAATGTTTTGGGTTGTAGATTGAGAATGAATATGGACCAGTTGAGTGGAGTATAGGTGCCCCTGGTAAATCATACACCAAATGGGCTGCTCAAATGGCAGTTGGTCTTGACACTGGAGTACCATGGGTGATGTGCAAGCAAGATGATGCCCCTGACCCTGTGGTAAGCTATTTTGATACTTTTCTGTCACATGCTTCTTTTTCGATACCGGGATGCCCTCCGTGTCAAGGAACATGTACTAGGTTGTTTGTGCGACTCGTTAGGATGGTAGATGGAACAATTGAGAGTACAGAATTTCGATACTGTTCCCTTGTGAGTTCATGAGTTATATTCATTTAATGTAAAGTGTGAACCTCTTTTTTTGGTGGATTTCAACATTTAACGGTTTTTGATATGGATTGTTTTTTATATGGATTTCAACAGTTATTTTACTCTTTTTGGAGTTCACAAGTTTTGTTTTGTTTGTTCCTTATTAGTTTCAAATTTAAAAAGCTATTGATTCCTGAGTAAGCAAAAAGCATATACATGTATGATGTATTATTTAAGCGTTGACTTTTTTTTTTTTTGAACTCTCTAAAGCAGCAGATTCTTGAAGATGAACTTTTCTGTCATCATCTATATTTTTAAAACTTCTATTTGGTTCTGTTTCAGATTGACACATGCAATGGGTTTTACTGTGAAAACTTCTGGCCAAACAAGGTTTATAAGCCTAAAATGTGGACAGAGGCCTGGACTGGTTGGTAAGGAACTTATCATGTGCCTGTTTTCGGCAAATTGTGACACCGTTTGATAACTATTTGGTTTTTTGTTTTTGGTTTTTGAAATTTAAGCCAACAACAACTATCTTACCCTATATTTTTTCTTATTTGGATATCAACATCTTACCAATATTTGTAAAAAACAAACCAAAATTTAGAAACAAAAAAAAAGTAGCTTCCAAAAGCTTGTTTTTGTTTTTGAAAGTTGGTTAGTATTCACATACTTTCCTAAGAAAAGATGAATACATTGTAGGAAAGGTGGAACACATTATAGGAAATTTGAGTAACAATAGGCTTAAAATTTCAAAAATCAAAAACAAAAAATCAAATGGTTATCAAACAGGGCAGGGATCTGAAGTACACTCTCCTTTAGAATTGACATGCTTCTCATTTGTGAAATATTCAAGGTTCACTGAGTTTGGGGGCCCAGTTCCTTATAGGCCAGTTGAAGACTTGGCCTATTCTGTTGCAAGATTCATACAGAATGGTGGTTCTTTAGTTAACTATTATATGGTAATAAGCTATCAAAATTGTATCATAAATATTTTCTGATCAATGGAAATGATATCAAATCTTCATCTCTCTCAAAATTTTCTCTCATGCCAGTACCATGGAGGAACTAACTTTGGTCGAACCGCTGGTGGGCCTTTCTACACAACTAGCTATGATTACGATGCTCCCATCGACGAATATGGTAAGCCTAGGGAAATAGTAGCTTCCAAAAGTATATTCTTAGAAGAACTCAAAAAAGAAAAGAGAGAAAGTGAGAGAGAAAAGAAGTAGATTCTCAAATATTTTCATTACTCCGATAGTATTTCTTGGATATGGCAGGCCTATTAAGGCAACCGAAATGGGGACATTTAAGAGATCTGCACAAAGCCATCAAGTTGTGTGAACCCGCTTTAGTATCGGTCGATCCTACCGTGTCATCATTGGGAAGCAACCAAGAGGTAGGATCATGATCTAGCTTGATGAAAGATTATTTGACGACTTAGCAAGACGGTCTAATTCGAATTTTTTTGCTCCATTTTTAAGGCTCATGTCTACAAGACGAGATCAGGAGCATGTGCTGCTTTTCTAGCAAACTATGATGAATCATCTTCTGCAACAGTCAGCTTTGGAAACAATCAATATGACTTACCACCTTGGTCTGTCAGCATCCTTCCCGACTGCAAAACTGTTGTTTTCAACACAGCAAAAGTAAGACAAGATTCAAATCACTTAGACCTTACCTCTTCTTGTGCTTATATGATTATTGAGAATTTCCTAAAGTTTCATTGCTTGGATATGCTTTTTTATTTTATTTTTGAATTATGTTAAACCACCGATTAATCCAAAAGCTTAAGCTGATGGGTTGATGTAAATTTAAGTATATCAACTAACACTCTTCCTCACTTGTGGGCTTCGAAATTTGAGAAATGTGCTACAAGTGGAATTCAATTTTAATAGGGGAAGAAACGACTTGACAGAGACTCGAACTTAGGACCTCTTACTCTAATACCATGTTGAGTTATGTTATCAATCAATCCAAAAGCTTAAGCTGATGGGTTGATGTAAATTTAAGTATATCGACCATGGGAAAGATGTAAATGGAAAAGATGATTCTTTACAGGTTGGGGCTCCGAGTTCACAGATTAAGATGACTCCGGTTAGTTCATTTTCATGGCTTTCATACAATGAAGAAACTGCCTCTGCTTATGCTGATGATACAACCACCATGGCTGGGTTAGTGGAGCAAATAAGTGTCACTAGGGATACAACAGATTATCTGTGGTACATGACAGAGTAAGAACTCCATCAGCTATCACAACTTCCTCTGCCAAACATTTTATTGTTGAAAAAAAAGCAACTATAACTTACTCTGTCCCATTCTGATCTTTCTCAGTATAACGATCGATTCGAATGAAGGTTTCCTAACGAGTGGAGAATGGCCTATTCTAACCGTCTTTTCAGCCGGCCATGCTTTGAACGTTTTTATCAATGGCCAACTATCTGGTACATGAAGATACACATGTTCTTTCCTTAACTAAATGTGGTTGTAACTTGTAACATCTTTGTTATTATATTCTGAATGTAGGAACTGTGTATGGGAGTTATGATAGTCCCAAAATAACATTCAGTAAACCTGTTAATCTAAGAGCAGGGATTAACAAGCTTTCCATGCTGAGTATTGCTGTCGGTCTCCCGGTTAGTTTCTTCAGTTTTGATTTCTGTTTCTTTAAAGTAATCACTGTTTCTGATTTCGACTTATATTTCCGTTTGCTTGATGTCAGAATGGCGGGCTGCATTACGAGACTTGGAATACTGGCATTTTAGGCCCCGTCACGTTGAAGGGTCTAAACGAGGAGGGTACACGAGACATGTCTGGATATAAATGGTCTTACAAGGTACATAATCAAACCAATATACCCTTGCTTTTACTTTCTGTTATTCACTTCCATTCATTCTATGTGGAAATAGTACTAATGTTGTTAGAAGCTTAGAGAATCTCATTTATAATGTTCCTAATCAGGTTGGCTTGAAAGGAGAAGCCTTGAATCTTCATTCTGTCAGTGGAAGTAGATCTGTTGAATGGATGACAGGCTCCTTGGTGGCTCAAAAACAGCCCCTCACATGGTACAAGGTGAGAGAAGTTCAAATGAACATCCTTAAACTTCCACAGTTTCTCTGTAAAATAATTTTTTAGATAGGATCCGAATTGTATTACGAAATAAAAGAAACAATTACAAGATAACTCAAGTTTGAATAGGACTTGGAACCTTCGTTTCTCTCTAGAGAATCATCTCTTAGAGCCCACGGTGCTGTAATCACTCAAAATATGCCTACCTTCCGAAATATCCATCCTCACCTATTTATAACTACAAGTATCTAACTAACTTCCCAATTATTTGCTCATACAACCCCTCTATCATTCCCCAATTACCCTAAGAGCCATTCCTAACACTTTTCTCCATATGAACATAATCTGCAGACGACTTTTGATGCGCCGGGAGGCAACGAGCCATTAGCTTTAGATATGAGCAGCATGGGTAAAGGTCAGGTATGGGTTAACGGTCAGAGCATCGGTCGTCATTGGCCGGCAAATACAGCTCGAGGAAGCTGTGGCAAATGCAGCTATGCTGGAATCTTTACTGAGAAGAAATGCCATTCTAATTGTGGAGAGCCCTCACAGAGATGGTAAAAAAGAGTTGCCCTCTGCATACTGATGTATACATTTCATCTACTTATTGTCTTTGTGCATTCCTGACAGTAAAACTTTTTGAAATTTCAGGTATCACGTTCCCCGTTCTTGGTTGAAATCGAGCGGGAACGTATTGGTGATTTTTGAAGAATGGGGTGGCAATCCTGAGGGGATCTCTTTGGTTAAGAGATCCACTGCTTGATAGCACCAAGAAGCTTTCATTGAGGCTGCATCTGGCTAAGGCTAAGCTCTACCATGCCTCATATTTCTCTCTAGTTTTACTAAATACACAAAGATTTCTCAAATTATAGCTCATCTCGAGCTGCGTAAACCGGTCGCCAAACTCAGGCCGGTAGCTTTGCGTCTTGGACCGTGCATGTACATCGACAGAGTGTTCGAATTTGCAAGAGAATAAGTGGAGAAGAATACCAAAAACCAAATACCATTTTTATGCCAAATGTAGATAGTGAAGAAGTTTGCTGTGTACATAGAAATGAAATCTATTCTTGGGTTCAAAACTTTGATCCTGGTTTCAGACCCAGATTTATTTATTTGGGAGCTTCGATGACGATTCGATCATCGGTCGAGGTTGTAAGTGTAATGTATGAATATGATACAAGTGATCAAGCAAAGTACAAAATTATTATATTTCACTTTTTACTGTAATGAATCCAAAATTGACTCTAATGTGTTCTCCATCAATGATCTCAAACTGTGTTGTAAACCACTATAGCAATGTGCTAAAAAGTTGATTCCATTAACATACAAATTGAGTCAATTTATACTAAACCAACAGCTTTCAATGTCCAACTTTCTAACTTTCCACTCAAGAAAACTAACTTGGACAAATCTACATAATTTACCCCTTTTTGGGAGTAATTTTGATAATACAATATGCCTTGATGAGTCCAACAAAAGCAAGCATAACCACAAGATTTGGAATTTGAATCTCCAAAATGGGGTAAAATGTACCCATATTTATTTAGTGTAGAAGAAACTTTTGTTGGAAATATTTTAATTAATATATTTTCTATTATTAATTATTAAATTTCTCCCTATTTAGTGTCCCATGATCTCCGTATATCCCACCACTTTGATAACCACCCTCCATTAATTAATTCAGGTAAAAAGTTATTATTTTAATGGTAGATATAACTTACACTGAGACTGTAGAGAAATATGGACATAAAAACTTCATAGAGTTTTCTATGATCTTTCTTTTAAGTGTGTTGATCCCTATACCCACATTTGTTAGTAATAAACCACATCATTTGAGATAGAAAAGGTAAGGGTCTAGAAGAACCAAAAATTCAGATGTTGCTGCCCGTGTGTTGCAATTCAGTGTACATTGGCTTTCTCTCGGTTACCAAAAACAATGAATAGAGGTACGCTAATATAATAATTACGTTTCTGCTGTAGGTGATATTAATCACATTTAGTTTTGTGTGTTAGAGAAATTTCTAACAACTTTTCTTCCGAACTCCCCACTCTAACCTTTCCTCCAAATAACTTTTTCCAAACAAAGATTTCCACTTCTACTTTAAATCATCTTTTCTAAACAAAGTTTCCTACAACTTCTCTTTCAAAGAAATTTTTTCTACAATGTAGCTTCAAAACCTTAATTCAATGCCACTCCATTCTTCTCCTTTCCCCCATCCAAACATGCACTAATGGGTTTCAGTTAAAATAACCATACAAATTTTCTTAATAATTTATTTAAATGAGGGTATAGGTATACAACAAAAATCTCTATTTTCTTCAATCAAATATTTTAGTACTAGACGAATACGTAATTATACAAATTTCATGGTGTTTTTTTTTTTTTTTTTTGAAATTACAATAATCAGGGATGGGGAGACTCGAACTCAAGACCTCTAGGTTATTAGGTGATCATTGATACCGGTTGAGCTAATACTCTGTTGGCATGGTTTATAAGTGATTGAGATAGGAGGATTCGAATAAAATAATAATAAAATTAATATTTAAAAAAAAAAAAATTAATTTCACAAAATTAGCCCTAAAATTCCCTTCCCTTCCTCAAGTCTTTCTCTCCAGTTGATGAGAGTGAAATAGAGATCTGTTGGAAATCAGTTTGTTCATCCCCTCCAGATTCGATGGTGAGTGAAATTGGTGTTGATGGATTTGCGCTGATTCTTGAATTCCTTGTGATTTTGACGTTGGATGATGGTTTTGCAGGCTCCGAAAGCTGTTACAAGTCCGGTCTCCGAAGCCTGGTATCCAACCCTTGCGGTCTTGATGATCTCCGTCGGCCTCGCCGTTACCGCTTCCTTTTTCATGTAAGCTCCATCGGATCTGTCTCTCTGTCGCAAAATGAAATCCGGTTGATGTTAATTATTATGCATTTTTACGCATTTGTCGCTTGCTTGATTCTCTTTGATTACCATGGCATTGTTAGAACATAATTAGCTGTCGAGTCTACAAGTTTTCGATCTGAAATGCCGATCCAATCAAGTAGCGGAGTGATTGGAATTTGGAGTTGATGAGAGGACAGGAATTGGATCATTGTATATTTGTAGAAATTTATAAAAATTTAAGATATTTTATTTTATATTATATGGTTGAGTATTAGAAGCGGTTTGATATGACATTTGATAGGATTAGATAAGATGTTCGATGAAATGTTGGAGGAGGAGTTGAGGAAGAGTTGTGATGTACTAAAAACAAACAATCATGAATCAACTCATTCCCCTTCCTCTCCTCAACCCCAAAATCAATCCAATCACGCCGAAATTGAGAAGGTTTGTGAAATTTATGTTCGGATGTGTTGATGTTCATCCATTGGATTCAAACATGTTTTCGAGTTGGCTTGAGGATTTTCATGTAACTCACTGCGGGGCTAATTTTCATTATCCAAGTTCATGTTTATACTGTCGAGCTAAAGAAAATGTCTTTTGGCCATCAATAAAGAAGAGTCTGTTGTGCTCTATTTTACGAAAATTCCTCCGGTTAAGGACCTTTAACATTTAATTGTAAACAAGGAGGTTAATCCCAGCACCAGGAAGGTAGTCTCCATTTTTTTAAAAAAAAAATTGGAAGTGTCCGAACCCGCTTACGTGAACCTGACTATTCTCAATGGACATTTTGTATGACCCTACAACATTTAGATGTTCAAGAAACCCGTAGGAAATTATTTCTTAGGTAGGTGGTCTGGTCACTATGAATTGAACTTATCACGTCTTAGTTACTTATAACATTGTTGACCACTTGGTTACTCCATGATGGTTGAAGTCTACTCAGGTAGACTCTAAACTATGTTTCTTATGGGACATTTGATCATTTGTGGCTGTTTGTTTAGCATATTTATGTGTCCTTTATCTGACATGGCAGAATTTTTGTTGTTGTTTCTAGGTCCAATATGGATCTTTTTGTAACTTTTCATTCATCAACTATCAAAAAAAAATTTACCCCCTTAATCTAAATTTCCTTATCTTCTGCATGCTCAGATTTTTATTTGAAAAGAAATGGGGATAGATAAGTACTCCTTAGTCCTTTCCTTCAATGAAATACATCCCTCAAGAAAGAGAATTAAGAGATGGTTAGGAACTTAGAATTAGTATCTCATAAGCCATCCTTTCCTCTTTGGATGGTGTGCTTAATGGCGATTTCCAATGGATACCTTGATCTTTCTTTAACTTCACCATCAAGCAGGGTTGCTAAATGCTTCAAGTGTATATGCGCTGTTCGCCTGATCTAAGTTAGATAAACAATTTCAGTGTATATGCTAAGTTAGCTTTACATCGAGCGGCATTGCTAAATGATGTCTAACATGATGTAATTTAGCTTCCAAATTTTCCTGCCATATTATTGCATGATGCATCTATTCTGTCTTTGACCTTTTAAGTGATAAGGATGACAACCCTACCCGAATCTCCACATTGGTGTGATATTGTCCACTTTAGACCTAGACCCTCATGACTTTGTTTTTGGGCTTCCCCCAAAAGGCCTCACACGAATGGAGATGGTTGGCATCACTTTTATACCCATGATCTTCCCCTCTTCTAACCAATGTGGGATACTTTGTTTGCATCCCAACAATCCCTGCTCAGTTTTTTTCCACCGATTTTTAGTGTATTTAATTAAGTTTTGTCGCCGATTCACCTTAACTTGATGGTTCTGATTCCGACCGTATGCAATAACAGACGTTGTTGCTTTACGTGGTGTGGTTACAATGGTCTGCAAGCACTAATGCTTCTAATGTAGACTGTGGTTATAAACTTATAACCTTTGGCTTTCTCTGTTAAGATGATGATCAATTTCAAGAAAAAGTTAGGGCCCGTTTGGTAACACTCATGTTTCCTGTTTCTTGTTTCTATGTTCTTGTTTCTTGATTTTATAGAAAAATAAACAAGAATGTGTTTGGTAACTGTTTTTGTTTCTTGTTCCTTATAAAAAATAAGAAATAGAAACAAACATGTTTGATAACATTTCTTGTTTCTGATTTTTATTTTTGGATTTTAAAAAATATAGCATACATTAATTTATATTTATTTATATATGTATAAAGTTTGCATTATCTAATATAAATTCATTTTTATTAAAACTATTGATGAAATTTAAAAAAAAAATTAAAATTAAATTATAAATAAATAAATTTAAATAAGATATAAAAATACATACTAAACATTTTAAAATTATGAACCAAT
>JBBMEF010000008.1:1709250-1743472 GCA_037832685.1 Sicyos baderoa
AGTCAATCATTTTTTAGCTGATAGAAGTTAGCTAGTTTATTAAGTGATAGAAATCAATTATTTTTTAATAGAAGTCAATCATTTTTTAGCTGATAGAAGTTAGCTAGTTTATTAAGTGATAGAAATCAATTATTTTTTAATAGAAGTCATTCATTTTTTTGGTGATAGAAGTCTATTTCTGTAGTGATAGAAGTCAGTTTATTTAATGATAGAAATTAGCTAGTTTGGTAAGTGATAGATTCAATTAGTCAAGTTTTACAAATCAATTAGGCAAGTGATAGAAATCAATTAGTCAAGTAATAGAAATAAATTAGCACTTATAGAAATCTATTAAGTCCAATAATAGAAATCTATTCAGTCAAATGATATATATCTATTAAGTCTAGTGATAGAAATAAATTAGTGTTGATAAAAATATTTTCAAAAAAAAAAAAAACAAGTGATAGAAATCTATTAAGTTAAAAAAAAAATGATAGAAATCAATTAGCCAAGTGATATAAATCTATTAAGTCTAGGGATAGAAATCTATTAAGTCAATTGATAGAAATCTATTAAGTCTAGTGATAGAAATAAATAACTGGAGTGATAGAAATAAGCCCAATTTTCCGTTATGGGCTTTTAAGTAATTTCACTTAATCCATTTTCAATTTCTGCTGCACAAGAATTATTTTTAAAAATATGGTATACATGAAATTATTTTGCCATATTTTGCTATACATGCAAATCCACCTATATATTTTGTATGTACCGTCTTTGGAATTTTTTTTTTTTTTAACGGTTTTGATTTTGGTTCTTAGACTTACACTTATATTCTAGTTTAGTATTTGTCGTAATTTAGAAGATTAATAATTGACCGTCCCATTCTTAGGCCTCACAATCCCATGAGGTAGGGCAACTGTTTTAAATCCGGTTGGAAATTGAATTGCAAGTTTATGTTTTGTATGCACACTTCCTCGGAAACTCACTCTTCTTTCTTTCTTACTTTTTTTTCCTTTTTTTTTTTTTTTTTTTTTTTTTAATTGTTTGTGATTAATATTAATATTTTTATTTTTATTTTTTTTTGTTAAAAATATCATTTTGATTTTTGATTATATTATTTTATTTAGTATGGGTGTTTTGGAAGATTGACTATAGACAAACAATTCTCATTCTTAGGCTTTACAAACCCACGACTGACGTCAGCAATTTTAAATCCTTTTGCGAATTAAATTGCAAGTTTGTACGTAGTCTCAAGTCTGTTTGGAAAACTCACTTTTTTTTAACTGGGTTTTTAATGGAATTTGACCTTTATAACACATTTTTCACTCTTTATTATAATTGTAGTACATTTTTTAAAATAATTTAATTCATAACATATTTTGCCTAAAATTTTTATTTTACCGTCATTATACTTCTATCAGTTCAATTGATAAATTTTTTAAGTTGACTTTAAACTTCTATCAGTTCAAGGACTTCTATCGATTTTGAGTAATTGAATAGTGCAATCAATTATTTTTGTGCCACAAATGAATACGTTTGGAAATTGTACAATACATACAATTATTTTTGGTTTTGTAACATACATGCAAAATCCCTTTTTTCTAATCTTTTATTTGTTAAAGTACCATTTTAGTTCTTAGACGTAGACTTTTATTCTATTTTAGTATGTGCTATGTTTTAGAAGATTAATAATTGACCCTCCCATTCTTAGAACACAAGCATAGACATATTGTAGATATGAGTCTCGCTTTGCTTTCTCATACATCTATGCCTCTAACATTCTGGGATGACGTTTTTTCAACATCTGTATTTCTTACTAATCAATTACTGTCTCCTGTCCTCCATGGTAATTATCCTCTGAAGATACTTGCTAAAATTATACTGAACCAAAGACTGTGAAGGCTGTTCTAATGAATCCAAAGGCCTTTGATTATTTTTATAAAAAAAAGGGTCTTATTATTGTCATTTTTAATTAAGGAAAAAAAATATATGCACAAATCACATGTAAACTATAGTATTTGTAGCAGTTACACCTTTAAACTTTTAATTTGATCAATTATCGGAGCCATAGATATCAAAGCTTCTCACAAGCTTTTGTTTACAAAATACTGACTTGAAATGGAAGGCAGAGGGAGAAATGAAAAAGAAGACCAAGAGCTTCTAAACTTGAAGAGTAAAAGTAAATTAGTGTTTATTTATTGATGAGTCAAAAGAAGAGTTTAAATACACAAACTAAACTTAACCTAGGTTAGTATAATAAGTGCAGTAACAAACTAAACAGACCCAATTAATGGTAAATTAAAACAGTTTACAATTAGGAATAGAAAATGCTATTCCAGAACTTGGTTTTATAGAGAGTGAAATAACTCTCCCCTTGTTGTCGATTGGTTTTAAAATAAAATTTCATATTTTCTAATATGATATCAGAGTCCAAAAAGTCTAAATCTATCTAATAAAAATGAAATTGAAATCCGAACATCTTGAGAAGCATGTTAGGATCTCAATTATCCTACGTTGAACAAATGAAGAGTCAAATAATAATATAAAGAGATATGAGTTACTCCTCTATTGTCAAAGGTAGAACCTCATATTCTTTAATATAATAAGTCTCGGAGCTATTCTTCCTAAAATAAGCAAGATGAAAATGAATCCATCATTTTTTTTCTTCTTGTTCATGGAGATTTCTTTGTTTGATGTAAATTAGCAGATGGATAGAATGTCTATACTCAGAGACACAATTGATTGAAATTCTAGTGAGAATTAATTCTCTGAAGCTTTGGTTTTACTGTTGTTACATTTCAATTTCAGTTGATATTGGGTTGAACTAACTTTTATCAAAATCATTTCAGTTGATATGGACAAATTTTTTATAAATGACAATTTTATCCCGAGGTTAATTGCAACTTTATTAAATTTGAGGAGGTAATTTATCAAATTAAAAAAGTTCAGGGTTAAAAAAGAAACCCTAAGTTGAGGGTAATTTATGCATTTTTCTCTTTAATTAAAAACGAAAAAGTAGGATGAATTCTCGAAACTGCCACTGCTTAAAGCATTCATTCGACGAACTCCTCAAAGCTCGCTGCAGCACAGCAAAGGCTATCGTTGCAAGACGAGACGAGCATCACTCAATCAATCCCTTTGCCAATTTTCGAATTCTTCTCCGTTCTGGATTTTGCATTTCCGATCAGAGATTCAAAGGTAAAGTTCTTCTCCGTTTTGGATTTTGCATTTCCTTACCTATTTTTTCATCGGATCTCATTTCTTGTTTTTCGATGTGAACTCTTTCTGTTTTTCGATGTGTTCTGTGTTGGTTGAATTTTGAATCGTGGATCATTAGTCTAGATTTGCAGGGTTTAGTAGTAACGGAGCCGTCGTGGTGTGTTTTTTTGTTCAAGATGACATCGAATACTAGGTTGAAAATGAAATCATTACCGTGTTCTGTTTCTGCTTAATATTGAAGAAAGAATTGTGGCGATTTGGATCTTTAGATGCGTGACGGAGCCGACATCGTCAAGCCGAAATGTCGCCTTTGTTTTATGAGGATTCTTGTTCTTTTATTGGCATCATTAGGAATTCACAGTCAGTGCAGTAGTTTATAGCTTATTTTTCTGTTTCTTTATGTCTGGATGTACGTCCCAATTGTATATATATATATTGGAAACTGGGAAATCGGAAGTTCAATCCACTATACCTGTCACTAGGTCAGCCACCGGGAGACATCGAAGGAATGGAGATACGGGAGATGTCTACAAATTAATGTCACTTGTGTTTTGAACCTGTGACTTTGAGGGAGGATACCTTCAAAGCCCAAGCCTTCGACCAATTGTCCTATGGATATTATGAATAGTTGCACAAGTAATAGTTATCTCACGGCTTGAACTGTTTCTGTAAGTCTGCTGTCGTGCAGTAGCCGAGCCTTATGGTCAATTCATTGATGAGTAAAACAGAAACATATTTTGGGTTCTGATTGTTTCAATTCAGAACCAATTTAATTGTCTTTGGTCTCAACAAATTCAATGTAACACATTTGAATTCTAACACCAATATATTCATTCTCTATTGACTATCGTGCTTCTTTTCGAAGTGTATATTGAGGGCCAGAACCAAATACCAGTACAATAAATTATAATTTGAGTCAGAAAAGTTTGAGATTAAAGTTTGATTTGTTAGAAGAAAAATACTTAAGTCTATGGTCTTTTGAGAGGATTTTCTTTCTCACAAATGTCCTTTATTTAATGAGTTCTCTCCCTCTGATCCCTCTAACAGTGCTATATACAAGCCCACTAGCTATGAATACTATACTCCATGGTGGCAATCCCATCAAAGTGCTTTAGTGCCCAAGCATATTAAGGTGGAGCTTCATTTCATTTCTGATCATATCTTCCACGAGGAGTTTTCAGTTTGCCGACTGCCTCACTAAAGCTACCTTTCCTTCTTCATCCTCCCATTCCCATTGTAGCATATGGGCTATATTCTTTTATTGCTCTTATCCATTGTACTCTCTAGAGCCTCTCTTTATCCTTGAAACTATTAACTCTTGTCTGAGTAATGATTACCTTAGTCTCTAAGTCCTATTCTCACCTTAATTTCAACTGTTTTACAATCTCTTATTTTTTGTTTGTTGAGATTGAGAGTCAGAGAGAGTTCTCAACCCTTTGCCAACACTGTGTTTAAGCTACTACCTTGTGATTGTTGATGTTCCATCCATGATCGAATTAGCATTTCTTCCCTATATATTTTGTTATTAATTCTGTACCATTTCTTGCTAGTAATCTGAGTTACCACTTTGGTAGTTTTTGAGCTTCATCCAAAGTGTTCTGGTTACCTTATATTGAAACTCTGGTGTCAAAATTTCTTAAATCTTCAGGCAGACATTGTCTACAATATCACGATATTACTCGTCTAAGTTAATGTCGTCAGTCGTTTATTTTTTTATAGGAAACAAAAACTTTCAATGATATTTGAAAAATTACAGCCTATCAAAACTTATATAAGACTATTCCAATGAGATATTAATGTGGTTAAGTCATAGCTACAAAAAGGGAGATAGAATGACACCAATACAAGGCCAAATATATAATCGATTCAAAATGAGATGGATAATCCTTGTTGGTGTGGTCGTTGCAGAAGATTCTGCAATTTCTCTCCTTCCAAGGCAAAGACAATGCTAAGCCATAGAATTTCAATGTCGTTAGTCGTTTAGTATTGTATTTGAGTTTGACACTTAGTTTTTAATAGAGATCAAAGCCTAGGAAGGGCAGTGCAGTTGTGTGGTTATAGTTGAAAGATCAAAATATTAGGATGCAAAAATGCCAGATGATTGTTAAGGTTTAAAAGAAAGGATTTTTAGGACTTCGTGGATTTTGGGTTTTTTTCAGGTTTCAAAAAAAAAGAAACTGAGCTTTTGCCTTTCATTGAGAATTGGTTTTTATTTTCTGCTAAATTTATAAAGTAATAGCATGATTAAGTTAATAAGTTTATTTTTTTATATTTATTTATAAAACATCATTTTTTTTGTTCTTGACTTCCTCAGGTGTTACTAGATCTCATATTTTTATAGCTTTTCAGGGGAATAATACTTTAGATTAATGGCATCCAAGTTGGTTCAGTTACAGTCCAAGGCGACTCAAGCATCACAATTTGTGTTAAAACATGGGAGTTCATACTACAAGCAATTATTGGAGCAAAACAAGCAATTTATCCAGGAGCCACCCACGGTGGAGAAATGCAGCCTTCTTTCTAAGCAATTATTGTACACTCGTCTCGCCAGGTCATACTTCCTACACCCTCTTTATGTTGGCATTTTGTTTGGCTTCAAGAATTAGCATTCTTCCCATCGATCATGCAGTACCAAGTCTTTCTTGGCCTGTTGGTGAAATATCCTCTGTGCTCAGTGATTTGTGTTCTCTAGTTTCATCGGCTTTAAAAGTTTTCCTTTTTATTCAATCTTACATTTATTCGCCTCGATATATATTAACATTCTTTGAATCCATGTTACTGGAGGAATATAAGCCTCATTCACCTGGCTTTCATCAGTGTTAGTTTCTGGCTTGTTGAGGCTTTTTTTTACATTTAATTTAATTTACTGTTTATTAATAGAAATGTTGTGGCCTGGGGTAACTCTGATCCTAGGAATATTTAAAAACGGTTTAGAGCCAATGTGATGGTAGTGCTGGCTTTAAACTACAAAAGTCATGTAACTTTTAGATTTTTCAGTCATATAGAACTAGCATATTGCATTGTAAGTTTTTTCACTCGACGTCCATAAGATTTACTTTATGGATAGAATAATATTTAGAGTTTCAATGTAAACAAAAGAAAGAAAAGTTCACAAGGGGTGGCGTAGTTAGTTGAAGACTTGGGCTTTGATGGTGTGCTCTCCTCAAGGTCTCTCAGATTCGAGATCCATCTGTGACATTAATTTGTAGACACCTCCAGTGTCTCCATTCTTTCGATGTCTCCCGGTACCTGGCCTAGGGACGGGCTTGGTTACCCTTGTTTAAAAAAAATGTAAACAAAAGAAAGAAAAGAATAATATTTAGAGTGCTCACGATTCTTGGAAGGTTCCCTTGCATTAGGACACTACTGTAATTGCTTAACCTTGTTTATGCATGTTTTTAAAGAAGTCCAGAAATATTTACCAGAGCTTTTGGAAGAAACTCATGATTAGTATTTATTTATAGTTCTGTAGTATCATAACAATTCACATTTATATTTATTATGAACTTCTTTTGTATTTATTTTATAACCATACATAGTATACAAAGTAATCATGAATTGAATGTATATTTGCATCAGCTTGTAACATCCGAGATACTTTGATGCACTCACACCGTATGAGCTATATAACTTCCCCAATGAATTGTGCTGTTCATGCAAAAACATATTCTGGTGCAATCTTGTAGCTAAAGAAATATGAGCAAATTATTTATGTGTTCCATAAGGCCGAAATAATATAATTTTGACGTGCATCTTATCGATACAGTATTCCAGTTCGGTATGAATCATTCCATAAGGAACTCGATTACGTAAAGCAATTATGGAAGAACAGACAAGAGCTGAAGGTGGAAGATGCTGGTATTGCTGCTGTATTTGGGCTGGAGTGCTTTGCATGGTTTTGTGCTGGTGAAATTGTGGGCAGGGGTTTTACTTTCACTGGATACTATGTCTGAGGTTTTTCACTTTGAGAAAACATGTCTTTAGTTCATCCTTAAGCTTACATCATCGTCGTCGTTTTTACGGTTCGAATGGCTGGAATTCTGCATGAAATTTTGTTGTTGTTCTGCAATTTTTTTTGAAGCTTAGTACTTGGTGAGGAAATTAATTTGCTTATTAATAATCCATGTATCCAAAGTAACTTGGATGGATAATGATATTGTTGCTTCTCTTTATCTCTTCTGCAGGTCTTGCTTCCTATCTTGAATCATGATAGAACTTTCAATTGTGAGTTCATAGCCCTCTCTTTTCATCTTTTGAATGATTCCACTTTTAAATATAGGTTGATTTATGGTTTTAGATAATGATTCCACTAAAAAAAAATCTACCATTGTTGAATAAAAAAATAGTAGTAATAAACAAGTTTAAGGTAATCTGTCAGCACTTAGGTTATGTTAAATTTTACAATTCGTTAATCAAGGACTAATTACATACAGTCACAAAAGTAAAATTTTCAATTCCAATTTGAAATTGTTTCCCTTCCTTTAACCCTATTTATTTATTTTTATTTTGAAAGGAATTTTTTTGTTCTATGACTTTCCAATAAACCAAAATTTTTAATTCCTATTTTTATATACACATAAATAAGGAAAAAACATTTCAATTGGATATTTTAAATAGTCTTTGTCGTACTTTATTTTATAAATACAGTTGTCACTTTCCACATCTTCGTGATGTAATTTAGAAAGTAAACCAATTAAAATGGAGTTAAAATAGAGGCAGAAAGTTGTTGGCCTGACCTTTACCTTCTTGTCTTGTTCTTTTTTTTTTTTTAGAATCCTTTTTGTCTTGTTCAATCTATGAAAAACGGTTGGGATAATATATATACAGTAAAAACAGTTGGGATATAAACAAGTTTGTTTGTACATGAAATATACTAATCAATGTTTTTAAGTATCAAATTTATCTTTGGACTTTAGGTCTCTTTTTGTTTTAGCTCTCTACCAGTTTTACATGCATAATAAAAATGGGCTAAAAAATTGCATCTATAGCACAAAACTGAAAATAATTGTACATATACCAAAAACAGAAAATAGGCCATTTGAATAGAGTGATTGAGTTCAATCACTGTTAATTGATTGATTCAATCGAATAAAAGTGATGAGCTCAATCACTTAACAAACTGATTAAATACAATCAAATATTGCTGATTGAATTCAATCACTCAAAATTTATACAAATTTTATACTGGTATAAACCAATTTTTGATAACTATAATTTTAATAGAGGGTCATAAAGTTGATATACCGTACAAATCCTCGTAATTAATTTTGGCAACTTTTTCTTAACAACATTAATTCATATGACCCTTCTTTCTAAGAGCAACAATCTATTATTGAAATCAATCATCAAAATGATTGTAAATTATCAGTTGAAAACTAATTAAAGTTTATCAACAAGAAAATTAATTGCAATCTATCACCTGAAAATTAATTGGAAAATTAATTAAAATTTATCAATTGAAAACTGATTGATGGGCGGATATTTTAATAATTTTATTGGAAATACTATTTTTCTTTTACTACATACATAATTATTTTTAAAAAAGCATGTAAAATCCCAAAAAAAAAGTTTAGTATGCATCTTAAAAAGTAGAAAAAAAATTACATGACTGAAAAGCATATTTAATAATATTCTAATGATATAGAAATGCAAATTAGAAGGTGGAAATTGCAATTGGTAAAAATGAAATTGAAAAGACTTATTTGGTCAATAAGAAAAAAGTCAACGAAGCCGTAATTGGTACGTTAGCGTGAACCTTCCCGCACCTCGGTATTCCCAATATTCAAAACACGGAACAAAGTCTTTTTCAACTCTTAAAAAAAAAAAAAAAAAAAAAAAAAAAGTTCTTCTCAGCTCTTCTTTCTTGGCTCCGAGTTCAATTCCTTGTTCATTGCGCTCCATCTTTTTTTTTATTTATTATTATTTTTCACTATTAATTATAAATTTATTGTTCTAGTTCATCGAAACAGAAAGGATTTTGTAATTAGAAAAGCAGTTTTGTTGAGATCTGGTTTTGGATTCCCGCAACGATGCTGCACAAGAGCTTCAAGCCTGCGAAGTGGTACGGTTTTCTTTGAACTCCTAATGCGTTTTCTGAGGAATTGTGATTTGTTGTTTCCGCGTTGTTGTTGTTGGACTGTTTGTATTGTATTTATTGTATTGGCTTGGTTGGTGCAGTAAGACGTCGCTAAAGTTAGCGGTTTCGCGGATTAAGCTTTTGAGGAATAGGAAAGATGTTCAGGTCAAGCAGCTCAAGGGAGAATTAGCCAAGTTGCTTGAGGCTGGACAGGAGAAGACCGCTAGAATTCGGGTATTGTATCGCTTTTCTTCATCACTGGAATTGGTTGTATGTATACTGTATTTGATATACTCGCGTTTTTATCGAGCTACTAGAATTACGGTATTGTATTGGTATTCTGCATTGCTGGAATTGACTGTATATATACTGTATTTGATATACTCGCGTTTGTATCGAGCTACTAGAATTCCGGTATTGTATTGGTATTCTTCATTGCTGGAATTGATTGTATATATACTTTATTTGATATACTCGCGTTAGTATCGAGCTACTGCTAACCGAACCAAATGTCGACTAGCTCTATTGTCGCTGTACAGTTCATGAGTCAACTTGATGATCTCTGCTTGAACTTGCTTTTCCTGAAGAATTTAAACTTCCATCACTTTTTCAGGTTGAACACTTTGTTAGAGAAGAGAAATCGAAGGAAGCTTATGAACTCATTGAAATATTTTGTGAGCTAATTGTGGCGCGTATGTCAATGATCGAGTCCCAAAAGTATGTCAATTTCTCTTTGTTGTTAGTTGCTTTCTCATTAATGTTTTTTGCTTATAGTACATATTTTGATTTCAGAATATGAATTTGTATTTCCCCTGGTGATGTATTTGTTAACTTCTGATTTCCGTAAATAAGTAGTAACTTCCAAAGAAGACAAATTTCTTATATATGCATTTATTAACTCCATTGTTTTCATTTCCAGAAATTGTCCGATAGACTTGAAGGAAGCAGTTTCGAGTGTTATTTTTGCGTCGCCCAGATGTGCAGACATTCCAGAGCTCATGGATGTTCGTAAACACTTTAAAGCAAAATATGGAAAAGAATTTGCCTCAGCCGCAGCGGAGCTACGTCCAGAATGTGGAGTGAATCGCATGGTAAAAATTTGTTGTCTGTAGTATCTACGAAAACAACCCAGTTCCATTCATCTCATTTGATTACATTTTTTCAGTTAGTCGAAAAGTTATCTCCTAAAGCACCTGATGGTCAGAGCAAAATTAAAATCTTGACTGCAATTGCTGAGGAACATAACATCAAATGGGACCCCAAGTCCTTCGGTGACAACATTAACCCTCCGGCTGACTTGTTGGTAAATTTCAGTTTCTATAAAAAAAATTGTTTACTTTATCGCAAAAGGTGATTTTGATCAGGCTGTGAATGAAGGATTACCTGATTTTTTATTTTATTTTAAAGAAGTTCGGTTATAGTAACACGAGTTATGATCTTTATTGAGCAGAATGGACCAAATACTTTCGGAAAGGCTAGTCAAATACAGATGGAGTCTATTGGTGGGCAACCCTCAGTTGATCACAATAACAAAGGATCTCCTAGCATTCAAGTTCCACCCAAATCAGATGAAAGACAACATATACCTGAAAATCGCCCCGATCACGGTTTGAGATCAAAACATCATTCCCAGCAATCCAATTTTTCTGATGTCAATGCTAATCAAAGCAACTTTACTGGTCATCGTAGTTCAGAAACAAGATCTTCTGGTAAGTGAAAAATACTTTTGATTTTATCATTTTCGTTTCTTCGATGTACGTGCCACATGTATCTATTGAAGCTCTACATTGCTTGGATTTGTAACCATTGGATATATTTTGGATGCTCTGATATGCAGAAATTAAGGCAGAGGGGATGCATAGGCACTCGAATTCGGGCGATCAAAATAATTACTCTTCAGGCAGGCAGCATTGGAGTATGGATTTCAAGGATGCTACATCTGCAGCAAAGGTTGCTGCTGAGTCTGCAGAACTAGCAAGCTTTGCTGCCCGAGCTGCTGCAGAGCTTTCTAGTCGTGGAAACATGTCCCAACCATCCACTTCAGAGCTCCAGAAATCTTCATCGCATAATATAAGGGCTGCCGAAGGACCTCAAGGATATGGCAGCATTAATTTGCGAGATCAACAACTTTCTAAAGACCAAGTTGTTAGTTCCCCACGTAAAAGTTCTATGCCGGATGATAATTGGAGAGACAATGACACAAGAAGATTTAAGGGGGATGATGCCGAGAATTTTAGTTATCCATCTTTAAGTGCTAGTAAAAATGATGTTAGCACATCTACAACCAATTTCAATGCAGCAGACAGATACTCCTTCAAGAACTCATCCAAACCCGGGTTTAGTGACTCCCTTGGTAGTAGTGCAACTGTTGAGAAACAACCCAGAAAATTTGATTCTAACTCATCTGTAACCCATTTCAATGCAGCAGATAAATCTTCTTTCAAGAATTCACCTGAACCCAGGGTCAGTTACTCTCTTGATAGTGTGGATAAACAACCCAAAAACTTTGATTCTAAGACATCTGTCAATAATTTCAAAGAGTCGGATGGCGACTCTATTAAGAACCCATCTGAACCTGGGTTTAGCAACTCTCTCGGTAGTCGTACCAGTATGGAGAGACCACCGAAAAATGTTGATGTAGGATATGTTAGTGATCAGCAATTTGGTTATGGTGTTGAAAGAACTAGTTCCTATAGAGATGTGAGGATTGGAAATGACTCAAATGAAGTTCCTTCTCATGAGAAGCTGGTGAATGATACTTATGAAAACCCGTTTGCCATGGATAAACCAAATGACAACGATAGTGCTGTTGATACTAGTTTTAACGATCATGCCGGTGCGGTCTTTGATGATTATGGTCCAGATGATCATTATGTTCCAGACTTTGAATACCAGAGAAAAGAATCTATTCTGGAACTTTCATCGCCGAAGAGTAAGGTGACAGTAAACTCAGCAACAGATGATACTTGGATCTTCAAGCAACACAAGAATGATTCTCCTGATCGTACTTCTTTGTTTGTTGGAAATGAGGGAAAGTTTGATGATCATTTCCATTCTGAGGACTTGTTGCCGGCAACTTTTGACCATTCAGATGGACCTGGTTCTGCAAGTGAGGAAGAGCCGGAAGAATCCAAGATCATTGGTAAGGAAGACACTAGCAAATTCTCTAAAAAGCAGAATTCGTCCTTAGAGAAACCGAAATGGACTCAAAACATCAGTCATGGATTATCTGGATCTTCAGATGAGGAGAATAGAAGCGCACCATCTCGTCGTCTGTCTTCCAAGCTTCCACTTGTTCGTGAACCGAACAAGAAAGACAGCCCACCAACTTCGCCTGATATTATACACGATACTATAATATTAGAAGAATCGACTTCAGAAAGTGCTAGTGGCTTGAATTTTGGGAAGCTAAAGGGTGGCCTAAGGAATCAAAAGAGTAATCCTAGGCGTCCATTTGCAAGCAATTCATCAAGAAGTGACTTACCATCCAAACAAGCATGTGTAAACGATGCCTCAAAAACCGAGCAGTCTACCTCAGTTTCTTCTTCTACAGCTAGGACTTCGTTTAGATCAAATGCTTCCAGTGAAGAGACAGATGATAGAAGTGTAGAAGAAAAACCGGACGAGGAGAAGGGCTCACGAGCCAAGCTTCGTAGTTGTAACTCCAATCTTGACGATCCAAAGGATAAGTTCTCGGATTATACTCTTAGAAGTGATCAAGAGTCCAATCTTGACGATCCAAAAGATAAGTTCTCGGATTATACTCTTAGAAGTGATCAAGAGTCCAACAGAAACAAAATGGTCGATAAAATATCAAAGAAACCAGCACCAACTAGAGTAGCTGTTAAGTATCCTGGTTTCTACGACGACGCTGATTTTGAGGAAGACTCACCTGGACAAAATGTAAAAAATAGTCCTAATCGAGTTAGCGGTCTATCTAGACGTACCAAAGCATCTCCGAAAACTCCAAGTCCACGTTTAGAGGACTCGTACCGGACACCCACGAGTCATGAGGATGTAACTGAGAAAAAAGCTACAAAGAGTTACTATGCATCCTCATCTCCATTGAAGGCAAAGACTGGAACAAGATACTCCGATGGCTTGGAAAGTTCAGAGCAGCCTCAATCATCTAAACCTTTCAAGCAAACTCCAGAAACTAAGAGGTCTTATAATGAGGAAAGGTTAAAATCTTCTGCAAAGGAACAACCATCAAATTATACTCCAGAGTTAGATAGGCGAGGTGGTTTCGAGAATTCAAAGTTTTCTTCTTCAAGGGAGACGACTGCAGCTACTGCACTTTCAATGAAGACTCGGGCACAACCGAGCAACTTTGAGCAGCCTGAATCAACGAAACCTTCCAACCCAATTCCTGAAACTAAAAGGTCTTTCCATGAAGAAAGATTAACATCCTCTACAATGGAGCTTCCATCCAATCCTCCCCCGAAAATCGAAACGCAAGGCAAATCTGAGAGATCAACAAAGGAAGCTAGTCATGTTCACCCAAAGCTTCCCGACTACGACAATTTTGCAGCACACTTCCTTTCACTCCGAAAGAATAACAAGTAAATCCAGTTCCTTGGCATTGTTTATACTTATACATACTCACACATTTTTTAATTTATTGTTTTAATGTGTTCATGGTTCTTGTTATTATAGTTCTTATTTTCATGATTACAGCCCTAAGGGGTACACCAGATGGGCAGGTTAAAGGATTTGTAGTTTATTTAGGGGAAAAAACATTCTGAAGCTTATGAAAATTACATAAAAGACTTGCAAGCTAAAAGGTCAGATAAGGTATAATTTGTAGATGGAGAAAGGTAGTATCTACATCAAAATAAAGTTAAAGCTAGAACAAAAACGGATTCATTTTTTATTTTTGAAATTTAAGCTTGCCACAATTATTGTTATTATAGGTTTTTCTTACTTAGATATCTGTCCTTTATTTATATTTATAGAAACCAAACAATAATTTAGTAGTTTTTAAAAACTTGGTTTTAAAATTTAATTAGCACTGACCTATTTTCTTAAAGAAAGTTTGATACATTCAAAGAAAGATGAAGTAAATTATAGAAAATTTGAGTAATGTTCTGATGACATTAAGCTACAAGATCAAACAGGGTTTAAATTAATCGAAACAGGGTTTAAAGATGGAGCACATTATATAATTTTGTTTTTAGCTAAAGTAATAATAATATTTTTGTTTTTACCGGTCATTTTTGCTGGTAGTGGTTTTTTCTTGTTCTTTCTTGCAATGTTTTTTAGTTTTCTACCAATTTATAATGTATATAATATGCACCAAAATGGCTAACATAAGCACTTGTTTAGTAGCATTAGTGTGTCCAATGACTAAGAGATCATGAGTTCGAGTCCCCACCCCTAATTAATATAATCTTAAGATAAAAAAAGAAATATGCACCCAAATGAAAATATGTCAAAATATCTATCGTTTCATCCTCACGAAGGAAATTTATAAATAGGTTTTTTTCAATAAATATATAATAGGATTAACAATCCTATCATTAAACTCATATGAGAAAGGGTTAAAAAAAGTGAGAAATGTTTTTTTCTTTTTTGATAACCAAAAAAGTGAGAAATGTTTTTTCTTTTTTGAGAACCAAAAAAGTGAGAAATGTTAATTCCAAAAAAAGAAGAGAAATTAATATATACAGCAAAAGTCGTATAAAAAACGTGTCTTCTTTAGACTAAATTATATCTGAAATGGTATTAAAATACCTGTTAAGTTGGGGGAATGACACCAATTTGGCGAATTTCTTGCGGAAAAACTAGTCAAATATAGTTGATATCAACTGTTTTATTAAAAAAAAACAAAAATATATTTAATAGGAAATTTATACAAATGAAAAAAAAAAAAAAAAAAAAAACTAGCATCAATGAAACTTTGACATATAAAGCTTGAAATATAGAGATTTGAAATCTAAACTTAAAATTTAAGGATAAAAAGGAATGAGAGGACCAAATGAAACTAAACTACAAACTTAAAATATATTTAATAGGAATTTTTTTTTTTAAAAAAAAAGGTATTTTACACTACTCTGTTTGTTATTAAAATTAAAGTGTAAAATAAATAAATTAAACAAAATAATAATGACAATATTTTGTTATTGTAATCACAACAGGATTTGAAGTTGGATATTTAAACTACTTTATTTATATATATAGAAAATGCAAACCTAATTGGCTAAATCCACTTTTACCATTGAGGTAATCTTTGAGAGTCCAAATAACAATATAAAAAAATAGCATTGAAATAAATAAAGCTTGATAAGCAAAATCAACAACACAATTATAATCTCGCCTACAAAAAAATGAAGGAAATATTTCTAAACTTAGGAATCAGATCCTAAATATCAACAATAATATTGTTGAGTTAAGTTAATCTCGAGAAATACCATTAATAAGATCAATGATAATATTACTCTAAAAAACAATACTAGAATCAGACTTCACCAATTTTGCCACAACCTTATCCAAAAGCTCAAAACCCATCCATGCATAACAAAAATGATCAAACAATCTACAAAGGTAATTCCGGTTCAACCACAATTAGATATGGGTAAAAATAAAGCAGCTCAAAATTCTTTATACATAGGCTTATGTACTATTTGGAATTTCATATCAATGAAATCGCTTCTTATTGATTTAAAAAAAATTGACCGAATAGATTGATACGCAGTTAGTTATTTTCATTGGTGTTAATCTATTTTAATTTCAGGGTAACCATTCGAACCCGGAAATCGGTATTTGTTCCCTCCTCGGATATGTACTAAAAAAAAAAAAAAAGTTATTTCATCCAACTCCACAGTCCACAGTCCCAAATCTTTCCCAGTCTTCATTTTCTTCTGAAGAACATCAGTTTGGAAGAAGCCTCTTTGCCCCTCCTCACTGCATTTCATGGTGAGTGTATAGTTGAAGAAGAAGCCTCTTTTGATTTCCATAATTTTTCCGTTTTGCATTTTTGTAATTTCTTAACCACGCTTCTGCAGGCTCCGAAACCTGTTACCAGTCCCGTTCCCGAAGCCCGGCACCGGACCCTAGCGGTCTCGATGATCGCCGTCCCGATGGCCTCATCGTTGCCGCCTTGTTTTTCATGTAAGTTCGATCCGAACCGTTGTAATGAATTTTGGTTGATGTTATTTACCATGAGTTTCGCCCTCTTGATCGTTCTGTACTTGTAGATTAGCCTTAATTATAGTTCATTACCTTGAAACCTTACAACATTAATCGATCCTTGAGTCTACGAGCTTCTGTTCTTTGGTTCGGATGGAGATAGTCCGGAAATTTGTCGAAATTCAACTCCGAATGCTTGAGTAGCTACAAGCTGTGTTTAGGAGGGGGGTTTATGCTTTTAATGTAACTCAGGGTGGAATTGTTTTGTAATAAAATAGGGTGCTGGGGATTCGAAGCACAAACCTCGTAGTTCTTTATAGTTTATGCATAGGGGATGCTAGTTGAGCTATACTTGTTTTGCGTAACTTCGAGAAACTGAGGGCCAACTTGACCATCATTATCAATAAAGAAGAGAAGAGTTCACTATACTCTTATTTCTATATGAACATTAATAGTGAACAAGGAGGTTAATCTCTTACTCTAGGAAGGTAAACTCCGGATGGACAGGCTTTTTGTTTGAGGTTCATTATCTTAGTTTCTTTTTTCGCAATATTTTCAGATTTTTTCGAAAAGAAGGCAATATTTTCGAAAAGAAGGAATTAAGAGATGGATAAAATTTGTTGTCTCTCGAGTCTGAATCTTAGGACGATCGTGGGTGTCTCCAGGTATATGGCAGCGAAGCTCCAATTTCCAATCATTAAAAAAAAAGAAAAAACCGTTGGAGTTAATTAATCATTTTGTGGGAATGAGTGTTTTACTTTAGATATTTTCATGGATTTCGAATTGTTTTTGCTAATCTTTTGTCGAGTCTTCAGTTTTTTTTATAAGTTCCATCATATTCATTTTTTGTCATCCTATTGGTCTGGAAATGCTTGTGAAAATGCATAAAGGTAGGGATAGTTGAAAATGACGGTGCTTGAACTTTTCAATCTGATTTTCATTGTTGATGAAAACGTTTGACTATGTTATGCTCCAGCTTCCACTGTCGTAGTTGGTGGACCGTGGACCTCGAATCACTAAAGGAGTTAAAGTTATTCTAGATTTTGATGCTTTATGTGGAGTGTGATTGGAGCAATGAGTAAACAGTCATTTCTCTTGGACAGCAGGGAACTAGTAATTAATATGGTTAATAATGTTCATTTTAGTTGTAGATTTTATAGGTAGCTCGGAGATTTCTGTTTATTGTCATTCTCGACTTGATGCTTGTGAGTCGTGACTATTAGTTGCAGCAAATGAAAGCACAGATGTTTCTAATGTAGACTGTGGTTACATTGTCTCTGTTAAGATGAAGTTAGTATCATGACAAAAGGTTTTGATAAATCATTTTTTAATTAAAAAAGAAAATCTAAAACAATGATGTTTCATTGTTTTCTGCTATTAGCTTGGAGTGGAGTCAGATGTCATGTAATTATCATCCCTCTAGATCAAATCCTAAATATATCACCTTCTCATGGAGCCTATATTTGAGGCCACACTAACCACATTGAACATTATTTGCAGCTATGAAGCTACGTCTTCTAGAAAATTCCATTGTCTGGTCAAGGGACCTACTCGAGGAGCAGTTGCCTTTGGTATGGATCTTTTTTCTCTAGATTTATCTTTTCAGTTGTATGCATATTTTCTCGTCGGTCAAACTTTCTTGTTTTCTCATGCCTTTTGTTCAAAGTATGATACAACAGAATATGAAAATAAAATTGAATTAATTTTATGTACTAACTAATTAAATAATGAGAAAATTGACACGATAGTTTTGGATATTGAAATATCTTAATTTGGTTAATGTTGTTAGGGTTTGACTCTTGGTGGAAATAAGGCTTCTTGATTAGTTTGTGGTTGTGCAAGTATGTGTCTTTCTTTTTTTGGATAAAGTATCTGGCAGATTATTAATTTCGTTACTCCTCTAAACGAATATAACTTTCTTACATTACCTTTTATTACTTAAAATTCACATTAGGAATATTTGTATGTTTTTCAAACTTTCCAAATTGCCTGACTTTTTGTTTAATAATGATTTTGTGATTACTTCTTAGTTTCTTAAATTTAATTTGTTACAAAAAATAGTTACAAAATTGTTATGAGAAATATTTCAAGATATGGATTTAACTGGATTAACTTAAATAATTTGAAATATTGTCAACGTAGCTGTTTTTGTAAGTATATTATATTTTAAGATACATATAGTTTTACGTAAGTTAGCTCTTTAACATCCTTGACTTTTAATTCATCCAAAAATATTATTAGAAATAGTAAAAAATAGAAAATACTTGTAAAACCTAAAACAAGCTTTTACAACATCTTACACAGAAGAGTTATAAAAAGAAAGTGAAGGAAAAGCAAGACTAGGCTGAACGCAAAAGTTCAGGAACAACCAGTTTAGATATTCCTTAAACATGCAATCATGTTATTTCAAGGTCCACAGGTGTTATCACAACTCTTTCCCGTTTTCTTATCCAAAAAAAAGACTTGTTACCTATATGCATTCATATGAAATGAAATGATGATAATCAATGAATTTTAAACCAATCAAATTCAAGTCATTCTAAAATTCTAATTAATCCAAAACTTTAATCCAATAAAACTGCTCCTAAAAATGGCAAAATGATTGGTTTGAAAATGATCAGACAAAAGCTAGAGAGGCAGATGCAATTTTCTAAAAAAGAAAATCTAAAAAAAGGCTGTGACGTTGCCCCATCCTTCCGTTTCTCATGTTTCAAATGCTTAAAAAGCACCTTGCCTTTGCAGTGGAGCTTGCCGTTCCATCATTGTTCTTGCAATTGCTCAGCCTATTCTCTTTCTTTCCTATTTTTTCTCAAGCAAGAGAGAAATAGGAAGAAGAAGAAGAAGAAAACGAAGACATCCATCCTCTTGCCTTAGCTTTCTCCCGCCAAAAACTTATGCTATATCTGAACAAGAGCGAGGTACAAAACAAGTTGGTGTGGAGGAGCAGGGGTCCCAACCAAAATTTTCACAATGTCAATGATTGTGCTATTGCTTTTGGGTTTGTTTTCGTCGGTTTGTTCTGCAGCGAACTCTGTGACTTATGACCACAAAGCCGTCATCATTAATGGCCAGAGAAGAATTTTA
The DNA here is from genome assembly GCA_037832685.1 of Sicyos baderoa. Taxonomy (NCBI): domain Eukaryota; kingdom Viridiplantae; phylum Streptophyta; class Magnoliopsida; order Cucurbitales; family Cucurbitaceae; genus Sicyos; species Sicyos baderoa. Next base: position 1,728,737 of record JBBMEF010000008.1, read on the forward strand.
ATTTCTGGCTCTATTCATTACCCAAGAAGCACACCCCAGGTTTGAATACCATCTGGATGAATTACGGGTGATTTCTATTTCTCTTTCTAAAACATTTTGCATGGGTGTTTATGGTTGTTGCAGATGTGGCCGGACCTCATACAGAAGGCTAAAGATGGAGGGTTGGATGTAATTGAGACATACGTATTCTGGAATGGGCACGAACCTTCTCCTAACAAGGTAGAAGCGGAAAGACTAGTAAAATCTAGAAAATAATTACAAATATGATCATTTAAAATAAAAGGAGAATGTAGTCATTAGAATTAATTAGTATTGTCTCATACTTTCTTATAATACTGATATTAATGAGTATTTATTATTGATTAATATTGGTATTAATAAATATTTATAATATAGTATTAAAATGCATTAATAATTATGAATACAAATACTTTAGAATTTGCCTACATTTATAATTATTTTTGGATTGATTGATGGTTTAACATAATTCGACATAGTATCAGAGCAGGGGGTTATGAGTTCAAGTCTTTGTCGAGTCATTTTCCTCTCCAATTAAAATTGAATTCCACTTGTAGAGCAAACAATCCACTTTAATTAATGTTGCCATTCTTTCACATCAAAGAGGTCACTTCAACACTTTTTCTTCTTCTTTTTCTTTTCATTTTTTCTTTCTTATTCACATATTCTTCCTCACCTTTCTTTTGCTTCTTACCTTGTTTTTTATGTTTTATTGGCACTTTTTGGACTTGCTTACCCATCTTTTGGACAGATTTGTCGCTGATTTCTGGTCTGACTTCTCCTTTTACTATGATCAACTCCCTTTTTTCCTTCATTTCTTCCTTCAGCTGGCTACGAATCTCCAACTGTTTTTGGAACGCCTTAAATTCCTCCTGTATTTCCATTAAAGCTTGTTGCATTTCTTCCCATTTTTCATTTTGTTTTGCCACAGATGCTTGTAGCTCTAACAAGGCTTCATCATAATCCATTGTTTGAACACCAGGATAAGATACCAATTTGTTAAAAGTAAAACTCCAATAATCTTAACAATACACAAGAGAATTAGAAATACACAATAGAACACAAACACACAAGAACACTATATTGATTATAGATTGAGGGTTACAATACCATATCCTTAGCCTTTTGAGAGGGCGAAGTCTCTCCCAATAGCCTTTTGAGAGGGCTATGTCTCTCCCACCAAAGTCTTCTACAAGACAATGCCAATATATTTTTTCTCTTTCCTTCCAAAGACCCTAAACTCCTATTTATACTAAAATCCTTAAGTACTAATTACTATTCTACTCTTACATATTATATACTAATATTCTCATCCTACCCTTAGTATCTATCAGACATTTCTCAAATTTGCAAGCCTACAAGTAAGGGAGAGGGTTAGTTGTATAATTAAGTTTACTCCAACCCCTCACCTTAGGGGGTTAATTGGTGGTTTAACATAATTCAACATTTTATATCATAGCGGGTTTTGATTTCTTTTGTAAATTTACAGTATTTTTTCGAGGATAGATACGATTTGGTGAGATTCATAAAGCTAGTTCAGCAAGCAGGCTTATATGTTCATCTCCGAATTGGTCCATATGCATGTGCAGAATGGAACTATGGGTAAAAATGAAATGATATTTCCATAAACTATTAATAATTTGTCTTCATGTGGCTCGTTTCTGATTTTTCTTCTTCTTTTTTTTATCTTCAATAATTCAGTGGATTTCCTATTTGGCTCAAGTTCATTCCTGGCATCGCCTTTAGGACAGACAATGGACCCTTCAAGGTTAGAAAATTCATAAATATCCATGGACATCCCCACTCCTCCTTCCCTCTCTCTCTTGAAGCAAATAATTTATGGTCCATTTACTATTAAGTAACGGTTTTAATTTTGTTTAATAAAGGCGGCTATGCAAAAATTTGTTACGAAGATTGTAGATATGATGAAGTATGAGAAGTTATATCACACCCAGGGAGGACCCATTATTATGTCTCAGGTAACTTCCAAACATATGATCAAGAATCTTTGTTTGGATTTAAAACTGGATTTCCTTCAAATTGACCATTTAGTAAAAACTAATCAACAGTGATACATTTTAAAGCTTGTTTGTTTGAATGTTTTGTGCGACAGATTGAGAATGAATATGGACCAGTGGAATGGGAAATAGGTGCCCCAGGTAAATCTTACACTAAATGGTTTGCTCAAATGGCAGTAGGTCTCAACACTGGAGTCCCATGGGTGATGTGCAAGCAAGAAGATGCCCCTGACCCTATTGTAAGCGTTTCTACTCCCTATCCGTTAAGGTTCTATTTCCCCTTTCAGGATACGTCTCGATACTAGGTTGGTATCTGACTTGTTTGAACTGTGGACAGAACAACAGAGAGTGAAAACTTTGATATTGTTTTCCTCATAATTTTATTCTTTGTGGAGTTCTCTAAAGTTTGTTTTGTTTATTTCTAAATCAATTAAAGTGTTATAGATTCATAAGTATGGATGCCCATGCTGTTTAATTGTCTTCTTTTTTAGTGTAATAGATTTTCTTATCTTTTCAGTATTTTCTTCCATCGTTAGTTTTTATAGACTTTTATGTAACCTTTTTTATCAATGAATGGTTTGGACGTTTGGTTTCCTATAAAAACTAACTAGTTTACTATATTGATTTTTGTAGTGAACTAACTAGTTTACTATATTCATAAATGTTGAAGATTAGTATATTTTTTCATCTTCTATGTTCTCCTCTCTTAAAACTTCTATTACATGACTTTTTGTCAGATTGACACCTGCAATGGGTTTTACTGTGAAAATTTCAAACCAAACCAGGTTTATAAACCCAAAATATGGACAGAAGTCTGGAGCGGTTGGTAAGCAACTTATCCTATTCCTATGTAGTCTGTATAGGTTAAACTGCGACCAAAATATTCTAGTTCTTGACCATTTACATAAGAGGTCCTCCAGATTTAACATTCTTCTCATTTGTAATACTCAAGGTACACTGAGTTTGGTGGCGGAGTTCCTTACAGGCCAGCTGAGGACTTGGCCTTTTCAGTTGCAAGATTCGTACAGAATGGTGGTTCTATGTTCAACTATTATATGGTAATGAACTATTGAGAGTGTTCCATACAGAGCCAGATTAATGGAAATTATATAATATCCTAACTCTGTCGAAATGGTCTCTCATGCCAGTACCATGGAGGAACTAACTTCGGGCGAACATCCGGTGGGCCTTTCATCGCCACCAGCTATGATTTCGATGCACCGATTGATGAATATGGTATGTCTGAGAAATACTGAAATAGTAGCATCGAAAAATAGGCCATCATATGGTTCCATTACTCTGATAATCGTTCTTGGATATGACAGGCTTATTAAGGGAACCAAAATGGGGACATTTGAGAGATTTGCACAAAGCCATCAAGTTATGTGAACCTGCTTTAGTATCTGTAGATCCTACCAGTACTTGGATAGGGAAAAATCAAGAGGTAGTTGATGAAAGAATATCTGGTGATGGTTACATTTTTCTGTGAAACAGTGTCGAATATGATTTTTTTAATGATTATTTTAGGCTCGGGTCTTCAAGTCAAGTTCAGGGGCATGTGCTGCCTTCCTAGCAAATTATGACACATCGGCTTCTGCACGAGTCAGCTTTTGGAATACCGAATATGACCTACCACCTTGGTCCATCAGCATCCTTCCTGACTGCAAATCTGTAACTTTCAACACTGCAAAAGTAAGACATGATTCAAAATCATTTAGTTCAGACCTTCTTATGCTTATAAGATTCTTGAGAACAGTATATTGCTCTTGGTTAAAGAATTAAAATGATAAAATATAGGCTTATGGAACCTTTGAAACTCTTGAAATTCCGAAGTTGTATTGTTTGGAATTGGATAGTTTTTTTTAATCTTGAAAGGATGAAGTTTAATGCTATGTATCTTTACAGATTGCGGTTCGAAGTTCACAGATTCAAATGACGCCAGTCAGTTCATTTGGGTGGCTTTCGTACAAAGACGAAATTCCTTCTCCTTATGCTAATGATACAACAACCAAGAATGGATTAGTGGAGCAAGTAAGTGTCACCTGGGATACAACAGATTATCTGTGGTACATGACAGAGTAAGAACTCCATACTTATTGCATTTTCACCATTTATTAAACATTTTGTTGGCGAATGTTGAGAATAAACCAATTATATCTTACTCCCCTCATGTTTATTGCCTCAGTATAAGGATCGATGCGAACGAAGGCTTCCTAAAGAGTGGACAATGGCCTCTTCTCACCATTGATTCAGCAGGCCATGTTGTGCATGTTTTCATAAATGGGCAACTATCTGGTACATTTAAACAGACATGCTTTTAATTAGAATATCTTTCGAATATTAGCTAAATGATTCTAAGATCATAACGTTATTATTTTCTGAATGTAGGAACTGTATACGGGAGTTTGGAGAATCCCAGAATAAGATTCAGTAAAAACGTGAATTTATGGCAAGGAGTTAACAAGCTTGCCATACTGAGCGTTGCAGTCGGTCTTCCGGTTAGTTTCTCAATTTCTTTTTTAATTCAATAATTCTTACTATTGATTATGAACTCAACGTTTTCATTTTGCTCAATATCAGAATGTTGGCCTGCATTTTGAAACTTGGAATTCTGGCGTTTTAGGCCCGGTTACGTTGAAGGGTCTTAACGAGGGCATTAGAGACATGTCTAAATATAAATGGTCTTACAAGGTACATTGCCAAACCGATGTACCCTCTCTTTTGATATTAGAATCTAGAAACTCTCAATTACAAAGCTCTTGAGCAGATTGGCCTTAAAGGAGAAACCTTGAATCTAAATACTGTTCGTGGAAGTGATGTTGTGCAATGGACGAAAGGCTCAGGGTTGGTACAAAAACAACCTCTCACATGGTACAAGGTAAGAGAAGTTCAAATCAACATCCTTAATAGCTCGTCTGATAACCATTTGGTTTTTAGTTCTTAAAATTTAAGTTTGTATTTACTCAAATTCGTATGTGATGGAAGCTATTCTTTTTAACTTTCAAATGTTGGTTTGGATTTTAAAAACACAGGTAAGAGGTAGGTATCAAAGTAACTATGTATTGGAATAGTAATTGTAGGTTTAAATTTCAAAACCAAATGTTATCAAATGAGCCTAAATTTCTACAAATTCTTGGTGAAAAACTTCCTTCTTAACGTATCGAATCTGCAGACCATTTTCACCACCCCGGGAGGCAACGAACCGCTAGCTTTAGATATGAGCAGCATGGGTAAAGGTCAAATATGGGTTAACGGTCGGAGCATCGGGCGTTATTTTCCGGCATATATTGCACGCGGCGGTTGTGGCAAATGCTATTATACTGGAATCTTTACTGAGAAGAAATGTTTGTCAAACTGTGGAGGGCCCTCGCAAAAATGGTAATATCTGTTACTTTTGTGCACTGATTTGTAAGTTTATGTGTACATATCAATCATAATACAAACCTTTTAAAATTTCAGGTATCATGTTCCCCGCGACTGGTTGAAACCGAGCGGCAACTTATTGATAGTTTTCGAAGAATTTGGTGGAAATCCTGGTGGGATTTCTTTGGTTAAGAGATCTGCTTGGTAACCATTGAGAAACTTTCTGTTGAGGCGACCTGCAACTAAACTTATTCACCAATGCCTCATCTTTCTGAACTTCTAGTCCCATTTCGAGTGCGTAAAATGCGCTAGCCAAACTCAGGTCGATATTGTTGTATCTCGAAACTTACATAAACATGATGATGATCAAATTTACGTCAAATATAGTGAATATTTGTGCTTATGTATGTAGAAAGGAATGGTGTTCAAAACTTTGGTCCCAGATTCAACCAGAAATTTGTCTATTTGGGGGTTTGTGTAATTAATTTGATCAGTTGTTAATGTTTGGAAACAATAAAATACCCAACTAAATACATATGACAATTATTTATTTTATGCAGCAAAATGAATTAAATGTTGTATGGTTAAATGATTTATCCTACAAAATAATTGAGAGATATGTAAGCTGGTACGAACACTAACAAATATGTAAAAGAAAAAATGATGATTATCTTATTGATGCTCAAATTGATTATTAAAATTCATAAACCATTATACTTTAATGTTGACTCTAAATTGGTTATTTACATCGAAGCAAATACTTTCCATTTTTATTTTCCCTCTGCTGTAATACGTTTATGATAACTTTATCTTTACGATTTGAAAACTTACAAGTTTTATGATTTTTTTTTGTCCGATTACAAAATTGGTTTTTATGAATTGGAGTTGATATTTAATCTATAATTATAAAGTTAGAATTTAGTTTATATGATTTGATAAATCTTTGTTGAACCCGAAAATTGGTCCTTCAAATCAACTATAAATTTATAACTCGTAGACATCAATTTGCGATATGCTCTTCTTTCTTCCATTTCTTTTCTCGTCATTTCCGTCAAACTTTGAAGGGCTTGAAGAATAGCATTATGTGACATGTTTGAAAAGATAGTTTACCTCTAGAGCCAGCCAAGGAATAACGACATTTGCTCTGATATCAAATGATAAGTGCCAAAAAGTACCAAGTTATTATTTTCTCATGAAGGTTTAAAATTCAAGCAACATTCGGCGCTTATAATTTGGTATCAGAGCTTATCAGTTATCATAACTTATCATTTGGTATCAAAGCTTATCATTTGGTATCAGAGTTTATCACTTCACAAGTAGTTTGATCTACACTACTTGAATGATCCTAGCATGCAATCTAATCATAAGAATTGCAAAGAAAACAAGCTCTTGGTTTAAGAATCAAAAATGCTATTTCATTAAAAAACAAAATGTCCTTTTGGTTTACATCCAAGATGTTCTTTTATAACTTTCAAAAGTAACATAAATACAACAAATTAGTACCTTAAAATGTGTAACCTCTCAAACATCATTTTGACCCACTAATAAAAGAAACCTAAAAATAGTCAATAAATGACTTAAAACTTAAAATTACATAAATTCGAATTTGAATGAGTCAATTCATTCTCCTTGGTATTTGTAACCATTCTTGAATAAATAAAACTTAATTAAAAGTAGCTTGATGCATAGTCTCATTAGTTGGCTAGTTTCATTTAATGCAACTTCATCTTTAGCATTGACTTTAAAGCGTAGGAAAAAAACTCCAACATCTTATAAGACTTCCTTTGTTGAGCTCATCATAGCTTGAACTTGAGTTATTAAAGCTTGTTGTAGCTTCTTGGCTTTTGACCTAGTGATTGGACCTTGAGGCATAACAATAGATGGTTCTTGGTTCACATCAATAATAGTTTACTTGTTTTGTTTCTCCTTTGGCTTTACTAGATGTCTCTCGTAATCCCTCATCGCCATTAACTATTCAATCGCTCATGGAATCATGGTTGAAACATGATTCTTGGTCTGCTACCAGTAGTAATGCACATATATGTCACACGAGTCAAAGGCTTAACCAAACCTTTAGAATCTCGGGTCGAGTTCGACCTGACTCCTCAAGAGCCCAGGGTTGGGCTAGGCATAATCCCTCCAAAGCCCAAGGTTGAGCTAGACTTGAACCGAATAAAAATTATATTTAAGTAGTAAGAGCTTAAAATATTTCCCCCCAAAAGATATTTTTTCTTGGCATCCAAATATTGTAGGGTCATACAGCATATCCCATAAGATTAGTCAAGGTGCACGAAAGGGGCACGACAGTCACAGATATCAAAAAAAAAAAAAAAAAAAAAAAAAAAAAAAAAAAAGTAGAGTTTTGTTTGGAATTGGGGTTCTTTGACCAAAAGTCAAAATTAGGCTCTTCATTTCATCAAAATAGCCCTAAAATTCATCGTTCTTCTCGTCTCTCTCCAGTCTTCAATTCCATTTCCAGTTGATAACTACTAGAGATCTCTTTGGAATCCAGTTTCTTCGCCTCCACCGGATTTGATGGTGAGTGAAATCGAGGTCCATGGAATCCTGCTCGAATTGTTATGGCAGAAATTCCTTTTGATTTCGATATCTTTTCCATTTTCCATCTTGTAATTTCGTTGATCATGCTTTTGCAGGCTCCGAAACCTGTTACGAGTCCCGTCCCCGAAGCATGGTACCCGACCCTTGCGGTCTTGATGATCGCTGTCGGCCTGATCTTTACCGCTTCGTTTTTTATGTAAGTTCGATCGGATCTGTCTCTCTGTTGCGAAATCAAATCTGAATTTCACTCTTCCAGCTCTGTGCAACTAGATTAGGGTTTGTTTAGTCTACTTCTTTGCATTATTAGCTTGCTTGATTGTTTTTTTTTTTTTTTTTTTGTTACAATGAAACTATTAGAAGATTGTTAGTCATCAAGTCGACAAGTTCATGATCTTTGGTTCGTTAGGGGAGGATGTGCAGTAATTTCTCTCGATCCAGTCGAGTATCGTTCTCTTTTGTACTATCCATGGTGAAGTTGAGAAACTTTGTGAACTTGAAGTCTGGATTTGTTGATGTTCATCCATTTGATTCAAACACGCTTTCTAGGAGGATTCAGGCTTTTCTTGTACTTCATGTTGGGGCTAATTTTCATTATCCAAATCTATGTTTTTTCCGTCCAGCGACAGAAAGGCCGGTTGTGACGATCAATAAAAAGTCCACTGTTTTCTCTTTCACTAAAATTCCTCAAGTTAAGGACCTTCAGTTTTGAAATGTGAATCCCCACCACCAGGAAGGTAGACACCGAACTACGGGATCCTTGTCCTATTCTTCAATGAAAAAAGATCCTCCAGAAAGAGTACCGAGGGGTGGATAGAATTTGTATCTTAAAAAGTTATATTTTCCTACAATCTCCAATGGGGATACCCTGAAATGCTTCCTTTAACCTGACCATCAAGCATCTTTGCTATACACCCAAACCCTGAGTTGATCTAAATTATCTTCCAAATTATCCGGCATAGTATTGCATGAGGCATCTGCCTTTTGACCTTCAAGCACTGCTCTATTTTGTTTTCTTTGATTTAAGTGTCTATGCTTGGAAGTTGGGTTTTTTTTTTTTGAAATCGGGAAATCGGAGCTTTGCTCTACTATACCTAGAACCTAGGGTAACCACGCCCATCCCTAGGCTAGACACTGGGAGACATCGAAGGAATGGAGACACGGAAGTTGTCTACAAATTAATGTCACAGGTGAGTTTCGAACTGGGACCTTGAGAGGAGCACACCTTCAAAACTCAAGCCTTCAACCACTTGTGCTACCCCTTGGGGACAGTTGGGTTATTATAAACCTCTTTGAGTTAATTTATGTTTTTGTAGGGATAATCTGTTATCTTTAGATTTTGACGTAGAATTTGAAGTACTTTTTCAGACCTTTAGTTGAGTGATAAGTCTTCTTAAGATTATATTTTTTCATATGCTTTTTATTGAAGATGTGGTCTTTTGACTATGATAGGAATCAGCTTCTATTGTTGGAAGTTGGTGAATCTCCTGCCACATTCAAATTTACTGTATATTCTGTTGTTTTATATGGAGTATATTGAACTAATGAGTAAAGTGTCATTTCTATGGGACAGAAGGAAAATAATATGGTTGTTAATGTTCATGTTATGTTTCTAATTTAGATTGTAGTTATAACTTTCTCTGTTACGTTGATATCTACTATGAGCAAAAGTTATTGAACTTGATAAATCAGGTTTGAATAATTAGGTGAAAGGGTCTGGAGGAACTAGGAGAAATTGAAGAACTAAGAGAGACTGAGTTCTATCTAGGAACTAATTTCCCATGGTTCCCTTAACAATACTAAAATATAATAAAATCAGACAGATGTCTTGTAAAATTAGTTGAGGTGTGCGTAAGCTGCCTACTCAGGATAAAAATAAAGATTATTCAGATTTGAAATTTTATTAAATCGATATTCATTGTCATGAGCTATAAATTTATTGTACAACAAAGTTTCATGGTTTGCTGGTATGATTGGAATCAGATGTTGATGTTTGTTTCATTCCAGTAAAATAAGTATACTAACCATGGATTGAACTTCATTTGCAGCTATGAAGCTACATCTTCTAGGAAAAACCGTAGTCTGGCCAAGGAACTTACTAGAGGATCAGTTGCTTCTGTTTTCTTGGTATGGATCTCTTCTATCCGTAATTCAATATCTTTCATTGAACCACCATGGAGTGACTCAATTGGTCAAAGAAAGTCATGAGGTGCATAAGGTGATGGGTTCAATCCTCATGGTGGCCTCCTACATAGGAATTAATTTTCTACGAGTTTCCTTGACATCCAAATGTTGTAGGGTCAAGCGATATTTCCCGTAACATTAGTCGAAATTCGCGGAAGCTGGCCCGGACAGTCATGGATATATAAAAAAAAAAAATTCAATATCTTTCATCGACCATGTCACTAGTTATTGCTTAACTTGATGATGGTGAGCCTGATGTTATATATATTTGATGTTCTACATTGTTCTGTGTTGCAGGGTTTTGGATCCTTGTTCTTGCTGCTTGCTTCTGGTGTTTATGTGTAGCTAGCCTATTAGAAGCACATGTTGTGAACTCTTTTTTATTTAGCAGTGTCAGTTTTACATTACATGCATGATGCTGAGCTAGGACTACCGTAAAACCGTGGTCTATTTTTTCCCCAATGAGGAATGGATATTTTTTAATTCTTTTATGGAGCATTATACTCTTAAGTAAGTCGTAATATGCATTATGATTGAAGGGTTTTTGTAGACTTCAAAATGATATTGATGAAATCTGCTCTCTAGAAATTAGTGAGGTCCATTTTCCCATTCCCCTGGATTAAGTTGGGAATGAGGCCGGGAACGGGGAATATTTTTCGTGACCGCGCCTTGTTTCCGTGATTTCAGCTCCGTTTACAATTTTTTTATTATTATTTTTTAATTTCATTTAATTATTTTACTTTTTAGATAAAAAATTTTTTTTAGTGAAATTGTATATTCAAACAAACATGAAATTATATATTCGGATGAACATTTTTTTTTATAGTTAACAATAAAATTTATAGATATTTTATCATAAAATTAATTATTTAAGATTAAAATTTTAAAAAATATATTAAAAAAAAAAAGAAAAAAGAAAAATATGTGAACGTAGAAAATTCCTTGTAGGCCTCCACGCAAAAAGAAGTGGTGAATTTTGTGGGGGATGAAGAATGATTTTGATGGCAAGGAAAAAATTTAATTGGATATTTAATAGTTTTGTTAATTTTAATTTATTATATTAAATATATTTCAGAAATAAAAGTAAAATTTTATCTATATGTTACACTATGATTTATGAATTAAATGTAACTTGTCAACAACTTATTCAGTAAAAGTGGTAGAACATATGTACATAAAAAAATTAAGAAAATTATTTTAAAAGTTCAATTACCTATTCCATTCAAAATTTAAAGAAATTGAAATCTGTAAAGCACTTTAAAATTGAAAAAATTACACATTAAAAATTGGAGTAACAGTAACTTCACAATTTATTTAACAAATTTATATAACACAAAACTGAAAATAATTACACATATATTAAAGTTTTGAGTGATTGAACTCAATCAGTATCACTAGTTATTGATTGAATTCGATTGAGTTCAATCACTCATAATTTTAGTATAAATGAATTTTTAATAAAAATGTACTATAATTTTAATAGATGTCATATATTGATATACATAACAAATTTCCATTTTTTTTTGAAATAATTTATTTAACCATTTTTGTTGTTCGTTTTACCGATAAAAAAGAGTATATTATTGTCCTTTTTATCACAGCAACATAACCAATCGGTTCCTTAAAATGAACAAGATTCGGACACGTGTCTCAAAATCAACCGTAGATGGTGGGAATCATCAGCATCATCATCACCGATCCATTTCCAAATTCAAAACGAGCCAAAATAAGATTGTTTCAGAATTACTACAACCAGTTCGAGAGCAAAAAGATTCCAAGCGAGAAGAATCGGAGACCGGAGCTCAAGTAGTGAGCTATGGATTCTTCTCAGTCGCCGCCGCCGCAGCAGCCTGCAGTGAAGAAGAAGGAGACCAGAGGCCGGAAGCCGAAGCCCAAGGACGAGAAGAAGGACGAGCAGCAAACTAAGAAGATGAAGGCTCAGCAGCAACCCTCCGTCGATGAGCGCTACACTCAGTGGAAGTCTCTTGTTCCTGTTCTTTACGACTGGTTCGCCAACCACAATCTCGTTTGGCCTTCTCTCTCTTGCCGGTACTCTCTCTCTCTCTTCTTCTCACAATGCCACTGCTTCTTTTCGTTTCTAGGGTTTACTGTTTATTTCACTTGCTTTTCTTGTTTTTCTTCTGATTCATTGGAGAAAATCGCCTCCATTGGGTTTACTTGATCTGTTGGTTGTAGATTTCTAGGGTTTTTACTATTGCTTGAGCTTGCTTAAGCGGGCGGATTGGCTGTTATGATCGTATTGCATTGTGTTTATTACTTTGTAGGCTTTGCTTTGATTTGAGTTTGACTCTTTTCTGGGTTCTAGGTGGGGTCCTCAGCTTGAGCAAGCGACGTATAAGAATCGACAGCGACTTTATCTTTCTGAACAGGTACTCAAATCTTTTTTTGAAATGGATTTTTTGTTTATTCTTGCTGTAGTTGTGCTGGAGCGGGGAGCCTGAACATTTTGGTTAATGCTGTAAATTGGGACTAAAAAATTCATTAGGGGAGAGAAACTAGTTAGTGTTCGCCCTAACCATTTGATTTTTTGTTTTTGGTTTTTAAAATTTAAGCCTATTCTCACTCAAATTTTCTACATGGTGTTTCACCCTTCCTACAATATATCCATCTTTCTTTAAGAAAGTCGGTCAACATTAACCAACTCTTAAAAACAATAACAAACTTTTGGAAGTTACTTTTTTTTTTTTTTTTTTTTTTTCCAAATTTTGGTTTGGTTTCTACAAATATAGGTGAGAGGTAGACATCCAAGTAAGAAATATAAGGTAAGATAGTTGTTATAGGGTTAAATTTCAAAAACCAAAAACAAAAAACCAAATGATTATAAAACGGGCCTTAATTCTTGGTAGGAGCCTAGGAGGTTTTAGTGCAAAGGTAGAAATGTTCTGCATCATGTTGAAGATCGTTCTGTAGGTGTTGGTATATTTTATGTTTTCTTTCTTCCTTCCTTGTTGCCAGACTGATGGTAGTGTTCCGAATACACTGGTCATTGCGAATTGTGAAGTTGTGAAGCCTAGGGTTGCAGCTGCAGAGCATATTTCTCAGGTGATTGACCAGTTTCAAAATTTAAAGCTTTATGGATTTTCTTCTAGCTACTTAATCTGTTTTCCATATCGTATGATTCTATCAAATTTTCAGTTCAATGAAGAAGCACGCTCGCCATTCGTTAAGAAGTACAAGACTATCATACACCCTGGTGAGGTATGGCTATTAAAACTTCTCGAACAATGAAATATGGAACATATGAAGTATGAGCTATAATGAAATTCATAGAAGCTGGTTGATCCCTTCCGGCATTCCTTCCATGTTTCCACATGGTCATTATTACATTATTTTTTCCTATTTGCATTTCAAGGTTTTTCTTCGTCTTGAACATTTCTGTTGCTTTCTTTGAATAGTTGTAGCTGTTTGGTTGGATGTTGAAAATTATTGAAAATGAAGAGTTGTTTAAAAATTTGTTTCTATTTCTAATGATCTCTGTTGATTATTTTTCCAGGTTAACAGAATTAGGGAATTTCCCCAGAATGCTAGAATTGTTGCCACACACACTGATAGTCCAGATGTATGTGCTATTAATTTTAGTTTTTGCTTTATTCCAATGAGTACATGTATTCAACGACTATTGCTTAAAGCCTTTTTGGTATTCTCATTTCAGGTCCTCATTTGGGATGTTGAGGCACAGCCTAATCGTCATGCTGTCCTTGGTGCCACAAATTCTCGCCCAGATTTGGTTATTCTGCTTAAAACTCAACTTTATCCTTTAAGTTTCTTTTTTTTTTGGAACATTTGGGCAGAAAGAAACAACATGACTTTTAAGGACAAATCTTTATCCTTAGATAAATTTATGGAATCTACTTTGTATCTTGCATTATATTGGAATCATCTTTTGGAACCTTTTTGTGATTACAACCTCACTTTGCTTATTGTACATTGGAGGTCTTTTTTTTTTAACTTGTTTCGATGGGAATTTCCTTTCATATTATCAATGAAAACGTTTCCTATAAAAAAAAAAAAGAAAAACTGCCAAGACAAATTTCTTTGCTGTCTTTTATATGTTGCTATATCTTAAAGTTCTGGTGTATATCTCTATTTGACGTTTCTCTCCTTAACCAAATGAGGAACATGCAACATTGATGTGGACGTATGGCTTGCATTGAAGCAAAACTGTTACAGTTTTCCCTTTTGAGCTCTGCACCATTAGGATGCCTTTCACCAATAGCTGATAAGATGGAAGATGTCCTTTATACTACATTGATTTATCACTCTCGTTTAAGCTCTTTAGTATGTATATGGTGTTAAAAAGAGAGAATCAAATACTTTATGCTTTGTTTTTTTGAGCCTCTGAAATTCTTGAAGGCCTCTTGGATGGAGATTATGGGCTTAGCTGGATCCTGTTTTAGAAGCTTACTGAATATTGTTATGTCCAATGAGTTCAGTTAACTTTATTACTGTCAAATGCCACAGTTATGGTCGATCAATAATTGCATAATTTTATTGACTTGTGAAGAAACAATAATTCTTTCTTATTTTATTACTTCAGAATACGAAAATAAATATACATCCTAATAACCAATAGTCC
>JBBMEF010000008.1:1750001-1767428 GCA_037832685.1 Sicyos baderoa
AATAACAGAATAGAATAACAAACCTAACAAAAATAACAAATAAATATATTTACAAAATCTCCCTAACTTTTCAACAACTTGCATATGTAAAAGGTCCAGACATTTTGGTGAAGTTTTTATTCATAATTGTTATCTAGAGCATAGGTGGACTCTGAACCCAATCACGTCATCCATAAGTGTGTAGAACTTCTTAAGTCTCATGTTATTTTTAACTTTTTACCAAAATTGTTCAATCTGGAAATTTGAAAGATAATTTTTTTTGGTGTTCGTGACATGAACATTCTAAATGTTCTGCTTGTTTGAAACCTTCATCATGCAATTTTGTGTTAACTAACTCAGTGTTCATGTGCAGATTCTTACTGGCCATCAAGAAAATGCTGAGTTTGCTCTAGCAATGTGCCCCACTGAACCTTATGTTCTCTCCGGAGGTTTTAATCTTTCATGTCTTTTTTTCTTCTTAAAGTTTGTCCGGAAAATTAGATTCAATATTGAAAATCTTATTCTAGCATTTATTTACATTTAGATGTAATTAATTATTTTATTTTTTCAAAACCTATCAATTTCTTTCCTCTATGGGAATTGGGATCATGACTATCTTATGGTTTGGGGTGATACAAATGTGGTTCCATATCTCATATGCTTAATCTTATGGCAGGGAAGGACAAGTTAGTGGTTTTATGGAGTATCGAGGACCATATAACAGCTTCCGCCACAGATTCTGCTGCTTCAAAATCACCAGGATCTGGTGGTTCTATCATAAAAAAGGCAGGAGAGGCAAATGATAAAACTGCTGATGGGCCTTCTATTGGGCCACGAGGAGTTTACCATGGTCACGAGGATACTGTTGAAGATGTGACCTTCTGTCCATCCAAGTAATATCTTAGTTCTGAATTATGAGCCATTCCTTTTTTTATTTTTGAGAATTAGCCATATATGGACAAATGAATGGGCCATTTAAAGCACTTTTTATTTATTGAGATGGTTCTATCATAGAGACAATGAGGTAGTACAGCAGATGGTGATTTCTAGCTGGGGTTTGGTTTATTTGGTTCGACCGGGATAAAAGATTTTGAAGTGATAGGGGCTTTCCTCGGGGATGACCGGATGAGGGTTGGTTTTTGAATAAGTCTGTAGTGCTCACGAATCATGTCAGAAATAAACCACCAAGTAGAGAACAAATTTTACAGTATACTGTCTTCTCAAAACTGAAAATAGTAGAAAAACATCAATATATTTGTGCTATTTTGAAGTATTTTTATCCACATCTTCATGATCATGTACTAAAACATCATTTCACTTGAGTAGATGTGAAGCCTAATTTTAAGTGGGTCTCTTTTCCTTGATTAATCAACAACCTTATTTTCTTTTGTTTTCCTTCTCAAGTGCACAGGAGTTTTGCAGTGTGGGAGATGATTCTTGCCTAATATTATGGGATGCTCGTACTGGCTCTACTCCGGCGGTCAAGGTCATAATTCTCTTGTTTAATTTTCTCTGCAACATGGGTTATTCCTTGCATAATGTGGACTTGGCAAAGCTACAAACTTGCCATTCTCCTACTAGTAATATTTTGTGTTTTGTTCTACTGGCTAATGTCGATAGGATAAGAATTCCATGGTGCTTGTTTGTAGTGGAAATTATTTGGTTGTTCATACCAGTATCTTGCGTAGGAAATCCATCCTGGAGGATGAAATCGATTTCTGCATTTATGTTTTACAGTCAGAGCACATAAATTTGTTTTTGATTGGAAACAAGATCATTTCATTGATCAAATGAAAATTACTGCCTACTGAGAAACAATGAAGGGGGACAAAACAATATAAGGGGGGAGGCCAATCATTAGCCCATAAATAGAGGTGTCCAACAAAACAAAAAAACACCATATTTTATGAGCTTTTTGTTATTCATGCTAGTATCTCTTTCTTTCTGGTTGGCAGGTTGAAAAAGCCCATAATGCTGATCTTCATTGTGTTGATTGGAATCCCCATGATGATAATCTTATCATAACAGGGTATATTTTGTCTTATTTTCTTTTAAATTACTAATGTTACGGGAAATAAGGTCTCATATATTTATAAAAAAGAATAATTATACTAGGGTCTTACTGCTATTTGCCTCGCTTAATTAGGTTGTCTTGTACCATTTGATCTCATCACTCTAAAGATAGTGCACAAAATTTTCTTCAGGTCAGCAGATAATTCTATTCGCATGTTCGATCGTCGGAATCTCACTTCTAATGGTGTTGGCTCACCCATCTACAAATTTGAGGGCCACAAAGCAGCCGTTCTTTGTGTTCAGGTATTCTTTTTGTTATTTAGTTCTGTTATTTCTTGTCTTATTACATGTTTTATTTGAAAATGCTTTTGTTATTATTCAGTGGTCTCCAGATAAGTCATCTGTCTTTGGAAGCTCTGCTGAGGATGGGCTGTTAAATATTTGGGACTACGATAAGGTACGGTGTTTTGAAATCATAACCATGTCTTATCTTTTTATCATCTTGCTTCTATGATACTTAGTTTGTACTATATTAAAAAAAATCTTGTTAACTATGAACTTTTTCCCCTACGCTTCAAGAACTGATCCCAAATTTCCACATCTGGCTTATACATTTCAGCATATCTTATATGCTTATAGTCCATGTCAATTAATTTGTATTTTTTTTTGTAGTATAGATTGTAATGTTGTTTGTGGTCTCACCATATATATTACAGGTTGGTAAAAAGACAGAGCGAGCTACGAGGACGCCTGCTGCTCCTCCAGGCTTATTTTTCCAGCATGCTGGACACAGGTTTCAAATAGTTGCTAACTTTGTTGGTTAAAATACGTGAAATAGATTTGAAATAAACATTGTTAAACTCATCTTATATGAGGTTTTTGGTACAACAATGACAGGGATAAAGTGGTTGACTTCCATTGGAATGCATCTGATCCATGGACTGTTGTCAGTGTGTCTGATGATTGTGATACGACCGGTGGAGGAGGGACGTTGCAGGTCCGCTAACTCTCTCTCTCTCTCTCTCTCTCTCTCGTTTTAATATGGATTCTGCTAGCTAGTTTTGTATTGAATTGAATGTTATTATTATGATTATTATGAGTTGCAGATATGGCGATTGAGTGATCTAATATATCGGCCAGAAGATGAGGTGTTAGCTGAGCTTGAGAAATTCAAATCTCACGTAATTGAATGTGCTGCTAATAATAAGCCTTGAGTATTATTTTCTTCACACAACATAGTTAGTAGGTTCAGGTTGTAGAATCTTGTCTTTGTATTAGGATTTTAATTACAACAGGCGGAGCCCCTCTCTCTCTCTCTCTCTCTCTCTCTACTATTTATTGAGTTTAGGTCTTAAAATGAATACGAATAAGTACTTGAGGATTGATTCTTTAAATTTCGTGTCGAAACTCGTTATTATTATACTGTGCTCTGTGCTTGGGAACTTGGATTTTTTCTCGACTTTAGCTAGAAACTAGAAACTAATATTTGCTTTTTGTGTATGACATTGTCATTTTGTAAGTCTAGATTGCTGGTGAAAATTATGAAAGATTATTGTATATGACATTGTTATTTTTTGTTTTTATAGTTAACAACCACATACATCTCTGTATTCTTGTTTTGCATTTTCTCTTTGTTGATTGTTGTTTGTCATTTCATTACACTATACCTGACTATAAGATCGGACTCAATGTTGGGACATGAGAAACAAAATGCACCTCAATCGTAGAACATATGATAGATGATAATGAGTGTATTGGGATAGATGTAAACTTCTTGCTACCTTCAACTTACTTCATGAACTCGTCGATATGGTCGGTTGAGTCTGGCCAACACGAAAGAAGCGCGTCGAATGGACCGGCCGATTTGTGGACCTAATGTAGCAATAATGAGAACACAAAATGGACGAAAGAACAAGAACAAACCACGCCCTGCGAGAAAGAAAGAATTCTCGGAGGAGACATGGGGAACTCCGGCGCCGGTGCCGTGGCAGACCAATCGGGACTGTGTCGTGAATGGGAAAATGGTAAAACTTACTTGGGCCAAGGCCCGACATAAATGGACCTTGTGGCTTTCTGGACCAACCCATATAGAACTTTAATTTGAGCTAGGCCCAATGTAAATGGACCCTATGACTTGGACCACACATATCCTCTCTTCTAAATCAAAATGTTTTAAATTTTCAAAAAAAAAAAAAAAAAAAATCTAAATCAAAATCAAACTCAAAATGTTCAACTTATGTATTTACACCAATGCTATTTAAAATTATAATTTTAGTTTTTAGCTTTAGTAAATGTGGAAAATATATTAATGAAATTTACATTATGTATTCAAGTTGAAAACAATGTTTATTTTTGTTTTTGGAGGTAGGCATGATTGTACAAATTGAGAACACGTCTACACGGACCGAGGGCACAAATGCTCTAAAATAATATAAGATTCAAATATCGATTTTTGGGCTCGAACTTGTGAATGTGAAGTTAAAATTAATAAACACCAAACAAAATATCTCATTCGTCTATCATGAACATCAATATTCTTGTATATTCAATGATCATGAGTTCAAATCTCCATCCTAAAAAAAAACTATCATTAACATTTTTCATGCTTCAATATAATTAATAGGAGAGAGTGCTTGGTGGGGGGGAGGGTGTGGGTCTTATTAATGCTAACTTTGTAGGTCTTTTTAGTTCAACAACTTTGTAGGCTTTAATCAAAATATAACTACTAACACCTATCTATCTCCACTCATTTCTAAGTCAATATTTCTCACATTAATTATCCTCTAACTTCTAAGTTCTAAGTCAATATTTATCATATTAATTATGCCAAAGAAATATCCAAGTCTTACATTAAACTTTGTACTTGACAAAGAAAATCTCACATTAAAGATATTATTGTGAATCTTGCTTTAGATCTACTTTAATAAATCTCATTAAAAAGAGGGTGGGATTTTTTCAATATGGGCAAGTCTTACATCAAAAAAAAAAAAAAAGTTGGGATTTTTTCAATATGGGCCAACTCACCCAAAACTTTCATTTTTAAACCTTATTTCCTAAAAAAAATATGTTTATTTTTCGTAAATATTGCAATCTACAAAGATATATTAAATCTATTCAATTATTTCAAAGTACTTAAGATCTCATTTCTTTCTAATGAATCGAAAATGACATTAAACGAAAAAGGACATGAGAATCTTCAATTTAGATATTGTTGGGTCAAATTGAAGAAAGATGAGTATCAAAGTTATCTTAATGAGTCTACTATTCAAATAATCAATCTAAAAAGATGAGGACTCATAAATATTTGAGTGCATATTTATTCGAAGAAGATATCATATCTATGTCTACCAAAAATAGTTACAATGACAATTAGTCAATAATGACATTTTCCTAACATTCGGTCCACAATTGTTTTTTAAAAATAGGGCAAAATACATATACCTACAAGGCTACAATGATGGATGTGAAAGATCTCAAACTAATTGATAATAATAAAAAAATAAAATGATGAAATACAATAATATATGCTGTTTAATAAAAAGAATGTTTTTTTTTTTTTTGAAAATTAATAAAAAGAATGTTTGTAGTTGGGATAATATTAAAATTTTAAAAATGAAGTCAATAGTGAAGTCTAATATTAGTCATTGTTTAGTATAATGTTTGTATAAAGTAATAGCATATGATATCATGTGCTACGTGTGAATAAATAAATTTAATATATAAATGGATCATAAGTTTCTAAAAGAAAAAGTGGATGGGATGTAGATATGTCCACAGGGCGGGACGGGACGAGGAATGTCTTCTCCATCCCCGCCACTAATATTAATTCTCGTTCCTGCAAAAATAATCGTTGCTTTTAGCCGGGATCAGGGAGGGGAATTTGCAGGAATTGGATTCCTGCAGGAATTTTTCCCTGATTAATATTTTTTTTCATTTGTTATATTTTTTAAAATAAATTTATATTGAAGATTTGATAAGTAGTTTCAAAGTTTTGATTTTTATAAAAGCTTCAGTTTAGAAAGTGAATTAAAATGAGTAGAATTAATGTGGATATTTAAAATATGTGCATTTGACAAAAAAAAAATTGATAACTTTCGAGAGTTTGTAGCCATTTTAATGTATACATCAAATAAATTTTTTATAACTTTCAGTTATAATTATTAAGGAAAATTATTCATTTGAATAAACAAATTGACCAATAAATTGTACATTAGGATATTATATTAGTAGTAAATAAGTTTGTTATTTTATTTGTTATTTAACTTATGTGGTGATTTTCCCTAATTTTCCTGTATAAACACATTAATTCTATGAATAAAAAGCATCACATTTTTTAAAAAACTTCTAATAAATATATATTTTATCTAAAAATTAAAAAAGAAAAATGAGAGAAAACATTTTTTTTTTTGAAAAAAAGTAATAATAATTGTAAATGGGACGGGGATAAAAGAAATGGGATGAGGAATACATTCCCCGACCTCTTTCCCCACCTAATCGATTCCTCGCCCCGTTTGCGGGGACTCGCCTCTACGGGGGAAAATGGACATCTTCAATGGGGTGTGGATAACCTCTTTCACCCTGGGCGGATCTCTTGGTCTCCCAAAATTTTGAAATTTGAATATTTTATCTATATTATATTTATATATATTTTTTGTCATATATATCCTAATCATTTTAATTTATTTTTTAATATTTATTTTATAATAAAATCATTATTATCGTGAAGTCGAAATAATATTTGGCCCTCCAATAATTATGGCCTAGATCCGCCCTCGTCTGTCACCTTCAATATCTAACTAGAAATTAGGTCCCCAACTTTGAATCCACTATTCCTATGTATATTTTTTTTATCAAAAGGTCGCTATTTGAAAATCTCGACTTTAAAATATTATCGTTTACTATAAAAAATCGTTCACAAAGAGGTATAGAACATTTGAGTTTTGTTCTCTAGTTACGCCTCAAAAGAATCGATTTTTTTGCGTTTTAGAATTAGCATTATTAGCATATGAGTTTTTTAATTGCTACTGGTTTGGTTTCCAAATGCTTAAGAATTTGTGTTTTAGCGACTCTTGAATTCATAATCAAAACATGGATTACACACAAGCTCAAACCTTTAACCTTAGAGTTTAAATTAATTAAAACTAAAATATATATGAATAAGAGTAGAACTCTACTAATATTATGGATAATTTAGACTCGATTCGATAACCATTTGGATTTTAACTTTTTTTTTTTTTTTTTGAAATTTTAATCTATTCTTAGTCAAATTTCTATAATGCTCCACATTTCTTACCATAAATCAATTTTTTTTAAGAAAGTATATGATTGTCAACCAATTTTCAAAAACAAAAAAACAATCTTTTGAAATTTATTTTTTATTATTATTATTTTCTTTTTTAATTTTAGTTTTGTTTCTACAAATATAAATATGAGGTAAGATGTAGATATTCAAGTAAAAAAAAATATATGGTAAGATAATTGTTGTAAGCTTAAATTTTAAAAATCAAAAATAAAAAATTAAATGGTTATCAAACACGATCTTAGTAATCAAGAGAACTCTACTAATATCATGTATAATTTAGATCTCGTTTGATAACCATTTTATTTTTTGTTTTTTGTTTTTGATTTTTAATTTTGATTTTTTTAATCTTTTTGTTCATGTAAAAATCATACATATTTAATAAATGTTTTTTGTAACTAAAAATTAAAAATATACTAGATAACTATTTTTGGTTGTTTTAAAAATCACAATTTATTATTTTAAATATTTAATAAAATAAAATAAAACTATTTAAAAATATTATTGGTCTAATAAATCTCAAATTTGTGGGTTCCAGCTTTATTTGTAGAGTCGTTTTTCACTTTTCTAACATTTTTCAAAAATAAAAAACAAAACAAAAATTTATTTTTAAAAACTAATTTTGTAATTTTTAGGATTCTTTTAATATTTTTTAAAACAGTTTTAAAATTTTAAAAATCAAAATCAAAAACCAAAATGGATTATCAAACCATTTTGTTTATAAAAAAAAAACGAAATGATTATTAAACCGGTTTTAGTAAACGAGAAGTTACTATTAGGATTCTACTATGATCAAAATAAAAGTCCATAGTTAAAAGTTAAAACTGATGGCTAAATTCAATAGTTGTCTCCAATAAATTATTAAAGCTCAAGGGCACATGATGCCAATCATCAGGGGTAGTTCAATTGATCATAAAGTGCATTGAGATGCATAAAGTGATGAGTTTAAATCTCATGGTAGCCACTTACCTAAGAATTAATTTCAAATTAATACTTACGGGTTTCAGAAATGTAAGCTCTACTGGAAATCTCTTTTTCTTATAGATAAAAGTATTAGTTGAACAAGATCTAAAAAATTGAACAAACTTTTTCAAAGTCTTCTGCATAAATTCATTTCGAAAAATCGAGATCTCATGTGAAAACGACAAAGGAAAAAAAAAAGAAAGAGAAATATGTGTATTAACAATTAGCATTTTATATAAAAAAGGGAAAATAACATTTTTAGTTTCTAAATTTTGGGACTAATTTTATTTCATTAAAGATTAATTAAAGTGATTATGTATCTGACTTAGAAACGGGTGTGGTTATCATGTTTCACAAAAAAGAAAAATAAAATTAAAGTCATTATGTATATAGATTTGTTTTTCAGTCATTAACAAAGAACTGGTCAGTTAGATTTTGTGTTCGAAACTTGGCAATGGTGCTTTTATCTCGCTGATTTTTCAAAAAAAGTGTGAATTTAATTTTGAAATTACGTTTTTCATTTTAAAAATTTATTCATAATTTTAAAAACAAAATATTTAATTGATTATCAAACCAACCTGATTTTTTAAAAATAAAATGACTATCAAAACTGGGTTAAAAAATAAAACATTTTTCCCTAGTTTTTTTGTAAATGAAAATCTTTGGGGTGAGATATGTTTTTTTCCTTTTTCTTTTTGATGAAGTTAATGGAAATTAGTCTCCAAGAGTTAGCGTAGTGGTTGAAAACTTAAGCTTTGAAAATATGCTCCCCTCAAGGTCTAGGTTAAAAAAAAAAAGAGAAGTTAATGGAAATTAAAAAGAGTAGATTAAACTCGGTCAAATTTCATGGTGACTACCTATTTATAAATTAATTTTCTATCAATTTTCTTGGCATTCAAATGTCTTAGAGTTAGGCGATATGTCCCGTGACATTAGTCGAGATGTGCACAAGCTGGCCCGAACAGTCATGGATATCAAGAAAAAATAAAAAATAAAAAGGAAAGAGTTTTTATATTTAAATGTTAAAATAGAATATCGTTTAAAAAAAAAAATTGATTCACGTGATTAGATATGGTGCGTACATCAATAAGATATCGTATTGTGTTGCTGTCCAATTTAATTGATACGCACATATGATCATAACTTTGCCTGAAAAATGTGCTGCATATGCAATAAATATTAATATTCTTCAACTCTTTTTTCGTTTGGATTTTTATTTTTAAATTTTCAAAGTAAACGGGGTCAATTAATAATTAAACGTTTTACATGCACCTTTTGGCAAAAGTGTACCCTTTTTTGAGATACTTTGAGACCTAATTTTAACCTACTTTTTACGTGGAATTTTAAGGAAATGAACTACCCTATAGATTTAGGGTGGGTTAAAAACAACCTAGTTTTTAAACTGGTTTTTGTTTTGTGATTTTTCTAAATAATAAATAGTTTGAAAATGTGTTTTGAGTATGAACCAATGTATTCAGTCATAACAACTTTTATGAAAGTTGTGCATTCTATTAATTTTCCTTAAAAGGTAATCATTTGCGAAAATTTAAAAAAAAAAAAAAAAAAAAGTTTTCAACATCAAAATATTTTTGAAAAATGTAAGTAGTATTATTAAGTTTTTATAACGTGTGAGTTAAAAATATTAATAATAAATGAATTTTCAAACTATTTTAACTATCATTTTTTTTAGTATCATTATAATAAGGTTTAATGTTAGTACTTATATATATATATATATATATATATTTTTTTTTTCTACTTTTAATTCAATCTCTAAAATTTCACTTACCTTTTTAATTGATTTAATAAATTGAGTATATGACTAAATGCCCATAAAATATTTTGTTTTAAAAAATTTCAAAAACTCTTGTCTTTAATTTTGGATGAAAATCATTAAATCTGTGACCATGGCGTTAAATTAGATTACTATCAAACTATGACATGAACACGCCACAAATCGGTTAGGAGGACCACATACTCTACATATTTAACTTTAAAAGAATTTTTTTTTAACAAGCCATTTTAATTTATGAGACTTTTAGGTCAATATTTGTTGTTTAATAAATTGAATTATTAGTGTGATGTCAAAAATAACTTTTAAATATATTTCTTTTTAATTGTTGTTTATCATTTATTCTATGTATTTATCATATTACATTTGTTATTTTTTATTTTTTATTTTTATATCCATGATTCTGCTCTCGCACACTTTAACTAATATTACAAGACATATCATTTGACCTTACAACATTTAAATGTTAAATAAATTCGTAAAAAATTAATTCTTTAGTAGGTAGTCACCATAGATTGAACTCATCACCTTACATTTATTTTTTATACATATATTATTATTGAATGTTAACTTAAACTAACTAGATATTTTTCAGTTGATTGTACGGTTAGTTGTAACGTGTTCAAAATTTTCACATTCAATTTTATTTTAGGAATTAATAAAAAGAAATTCAAAAGTTTAAATAAAATATAGAATTGCAAAATGAATTTTAAATTCTAGTGTTAATATTGATGCAATAACAAACAACAAATCTCAGTTGAAAGTGATTGCGGGTAATCGAGATATTATTGTTCATCACCTTAGTTTAACATTAAATTCAAAAATTTACCCAATTTAGATTTTCAAACTCAACCCAACAACAAATAGTTCTATTTTTCCTTTGAAGAACTACCCTAAATAATTACATATGATTATGAATTTTGAATTTCTACCACTTGATTCAAATTGTTACTACGACCATTCAACTGCCAATATATATTTATCTTTATTGACTTTTATATAAGAAAAATATATATACAAAGAGAAAGAAGAATATTAATTATTTTCGAGTAATAATATTTTTTAATGTTTTAAAAAGTCAAATGATATATTATTCAAACAAAACTTTAACCTATCTTATTAAAAAAATAATGATAAGGATATTTTCTTACTATTTACTTTTTTTGTAGCCAAATGTATTTTTGAAATTTTTTAAGTTAAAGGTGAATTTTTTAAACATAATTTTAACGTTATTATCCAAGTTAGAAATAAAGGTATTTAAATGTTTCGCAAAGCTCAAGAATATTTAAAAATATTTTAAATAAAATTGTATGTAAAGAGACATAAAAATAATAATAAAAAATAAAAATAAAAAATTACAGCACATCAACTAATATCACGAATTCTCTAAAAAAAAAAAAAAAAACTAATATCAAGAAAATACCAATCAAAGTGCTATAAATAAAAAAAAAATTATAATATTGAGGAGACTCGAACTTAAGACATTTATATTATTATGTATACATTAATACCTG
The DNA here is from genome assembly GCA_037832685.1 of Sicyos baderoa. Classification (NCBI taxonomy): domain Eukaryota; kingdom Viridiplantae; phylum Streptophyta; class Magnoliopsida; order Cucurbitales; family Cucurbitaceae; genus Sicyos; species Sicyos baderoa. Next base: position 1,761,562 of record JBBMEF010000008.1, read on the forward strand.
TTTGGACTAGCTCTTGTTGGTCAAATATGTCTAAATTAATATATATATATATATATATATATATGAAAATTGTATTGGATAGTCCAATTTTATAAGTTATAGACAAATTTGAAAATATTTAAATTATGTTAAATTAGTCATCATTTTGATTATATCAAACAATAATTTTTTAAAATTTTTTTGTTTATCATTTACGGATATTTCCTTGATATAAAATTGAAAGCTAATTTACGTACTTATTTGAAATTAATTATAGTGCAATACTCGTGGCAAGTATTTTTCTTAATTATATATATAATTTAGAAAAGTTAGCTCTCCTTCATAATCTAGGATTTTCCTTCCGTACGTTCCCAAATGTCAAAAAGCAGACGAGGACAAATGATGAATTTTATTTATAATTTGAACAAATAGTACATACTTATTACACACCAAATATTCCTTCTAGACCCAAAAACTGACAAAATCTATACGCAGAATAGCTCCAAAAAAAAAAGACTGACAAAATACGATCATATGACTTAAATAATATTTTTTTTCTTTTTTTGAGAAACCTAAATAATAATCTTTATATATATGGTTCAATATGAGCTATATATATATATATATATATATATATAAATTTATTGTGTATACTAACTTTAGGGTTATTTATTAGAATTATATTACATTTTTATGAAAAATTCGTTTATACCAAAATTTTAAGTAATTGAACTCAATCGAACTCAATCAATCACTAGTTATTGATTAAGTTCGATTAAGTTCAATCACTTAAAATTTTGGTATATGTGCAATTATTTTCAATTTTATGTTATAGATACAAATTTTTAACTCATTTTTGTTATACATCAAAATTCCTTATATATATTTTATTTTTTTTATTTTTTTATTAAAATAAAATAGAATGTGATTCTTATCCATAAATGGTTATTATTATTTAGGTCAGACATGATATAAATATTCCTCTAATAATATTATTATTAAAATTAAAGAAAGGTTTCAAGAGTTGAAAATTTTCTGTCCAGGAGACAAAATCATTTTGGGATCAAACTTTTCTTTACAGTCTTGAATCCTTCTCCATTTTTGTCCAAAATGATTCTCCCAATCTGCCTTTGTTTTGTAATGAGGAAGATATTGCTTGATCTTCATATCAACACTGTTACAAAACCTCAATATCTCTATGTTTTGCTCATCCATGGCTTCCCAATCATCAAAACCACTTGAATTTAAAAACCCTATTGTGTAAAACACCTCTTCATCTGGGATGGCTGCTGACATTTTATCATCCCACCTGTTTATTTTGCACCATGTATAAATTAGATTAGGTCTTTTATTTTTTGTTTTTTTAGAATAAAGGGTAGGAAGAATTAGAAGAGGTGATTTGATTAATTACTTGCTCCGATTCATCGGGTAGACGAGCACCGGTCCTTTCGTATTTTTTCGTCTGAGAACAATGTCTTTGAAAACACCCGAGTCGAAATCTGCGATTCGTGATTTCGGTACGAAGAGATTTAGCCATGGATGAGGAACATCCCATAACCCTTGTGATTTAAGGCTCAACTCTCCAGCTCGTACCCTATTTAGGAATTCATGGTAAGATACATCTTTATCGAACTTGTATCCGGGCAAAAAGTTCAACTCTTCGAACAAATCATCGAGTTCCTACACAAATAAGAACAAGATTGTGGTTAAGAAATTTCGATCAGTCATAGATTGATATATATCATTATTGTTGTATAAATAGATACATTCTATAAAGTTTAAAACTTTATATTACTACTCATCTTTGGAATGTTTGGGCTAACTTAAGCTCATTTCATTATTTTTCATAAGATAAATAATTATGATTTTACAATATTTAGCTGTTAAGAAAAGAAAATTCATAAGAAACTAATTTTTAGATTGATGATATTCATTCAATAGAAGCTACTTTAAAAACCCTAATGATACAGGACGATGTTGTATGTGGAAAATGATGGAAATATTGTAAAGATTCGATGATGATTGCAAATCGTACCTTATCGATGGTATCTCGAGAGCGATCGTCGTAATATTTGGCAACTTCTAGACAGTAAATAATGGAGTGTTGATTAACCAAAGAGATGATTGTAGAGTGATGAGAGGGAGGGAAAAAAGAGGATCTCCAATTGTCTGGGGGACCATCATGCATTAGAAGCAAACCCTCCAAATAGTCCAATGCACCCTTTTGTTTTCTTCCATTCATTGAGATTAATTTCTCTTGGTCTTTGGTAAATTCACTAAAATTGTTGTATAGCATTCTAACCCACTTTACCTGAAAAACCCAACCATCCAAATCCTCTTTTAAATGTTGAATATTGTATGAGAAAAAAAAAAACAGTCAAATTCATGCAGATTTTTTAATTTATTAAAAGTAAATTAGATTGTGGTGCACCGGTCATAGATATGAGTTTCTGATCTATGACTGGCAGCAAGTCATAATTGAGAAAGGTCTATTATGACCGGTCATCAGTCATAGATGACAGTTTATGACCATTTTTCATCTATAACCAGCTACCGGTCATAATTGAGGATCTACGGGTCATAATAGACGTTCAAAAACTGTTTGGTCTATTATGACCGGCTGTCGGTCATAGTTAAGTCAGTCACCAATGTACATTTATGACGGACAAAAGGTATGTCGGTCACCTCTCTTCATGCCGATCATAAATGTCTCCGTAGTTTTTTTTTTTAATTCTAGCCGGTCACCGTCCCAATTTCTATTAGTGGTGGTTTATAGGTTATAAAAATACACAATTCCTTCGTTTAATCTCTAAATTTTTAAAAACAATTTTAGTTTTTGTAATAGGAGTAAAAAATTTCAAGTAAAATTGATTAAAATTAGTTCAAATTTATCATAGAGACTAATTTTAAATTTTATTTAAAGTATAAGAAATTTAATATTTGAAAGTAATAGTAAGACTAGAATGATATTTGATTTTTTTTTTTTTTTTTTTTTTTTAAAGAATGATATTTTAATATGAACTGCCGTACCCTGTTTGGAGCCGGTGATAAAGGAATCCTGGCTCGAACAATGATTCCAAATTGGCCTAAACCACCTAGGACTGAATGGAAGAGCTCACAGTTTTTTTCTGCTGAACAGTTCACAAAATCTCCTTTCCCTACCAAACATCACACACATGAAAATGGTATCTTCTCAGTAATACATTTATTCCACCAAAAAAAAAAATAATTGATTCTTTATTAAACCCAATTTTGTCCCTTTCTATCTTTCCATTTTCACACCCAAATTTTGGAGGGTTTTTTTTTCTATCAAATATTTTTTTGTAAAATGGTTTTTTGTTTTGAAAATTAAATTTATAAATATTACTTCATTGTTTTTGTTATCTTATTTCAAAAATAAAGAAATCTAACAATCGTGTGAGAATTCAACTAATTCAAATACTTTCTTTTTAAAGGGGATTTGAACTATTAAAGAAAATTTAATAAATATAAATATAATTAAAATTAAAATCAAGTTTATAACAACTAATTTAACTTACAACTTTCCTTAGTTTTGTAGGGTACTTTCCATTCACATTTTTAAAAAGAGAACCAATTTGAAAACTTCTAAAATTTTATTTTAAAATTTGATTTGGTTTCAAATATTTCAGAAAAACACTTTATTTAAAACAAGTTAGTGGCATTAGTGTACCATGACCAACAAATCATAAATTTAAATTATCTCCAATTATGGTAGAATTTAATTTAAAAAAAAATAAATAACAAAAAGTACCTATAAATTTTGAAAAATTCAAATAATTATCGAACGGGTATATATACCTGTGACGACATCAAGTTCGACAACATTACTGATCTGCGGGCCACACCGGAAGGTCTGGCCACCGATGCCGGCGTTGGACAGGGTCCCACCGACGGTGAGGTAAAGATAATCCGTCCAGGACGGCGGAGCAAGTCCACGTTGAAGACAGGCATTAAGAACATCAATCCAAAGCTGCTCGCCACCCACGTCAGCGAAGTAACCACCCGAGGGGCAGCCCGAGATAGCAATCCGGGCAGCAACATTATCATTATCATTATCATTATCATTATCATTGTTATTGATGGAAGTCATCTCGACAACGACCCCGTTTCGAGCCATGGCCTGGCCTCGAACGGAGTGACCGCAACCCTTGGCGGCGACGTTGAACGGGACGGGACTGGAGTTGGCGAGTTTGAGTAAGCTAACGACGTCGTTTACGGAGGAGGGGAATAGAACTGCCGCTGGTGGGTTGGAGACCATGTGGCCGAAGTCGGTGGCAGCGGCAGTGAGGGCGGCCGGGTCGTGGCGAAGGCTGGCGACGACAGCGAGCTCGTTGTCGTCGGGGAAAAGGGTTGTGGGGAGAAAATTGATCCAGGCTTTGGATTTGGCTATGGTGGATTTGAGACGGCCGATGAAAACCATGGCTACAAAATAAGCAAGAATGTGAAAGCTCATTGTTGTTTTTTTTAGTGAGAGAAAGAAATCAGGAGATGTAATTTGTGAGCTGAAACCCAACACGTATTAATAGGCTAATTTTTGGACCTAACCGTCCTTTAAAAAGAAAAAAATAATAATAATAATTAAATTCTTGTTATTTTTATTTTTATCTCCAATATTTTGATTATGTAATGAGTTTAGTGAGTACTATACTGAGTGTCGACTTTTTTTTTTACTATAAATTGGGGAGGGAATTATAAATATCAGTTCTTCAAGAGTTCGACCCGAATCCTGACATTGGTGTTAAATTGGTTTACAACTAAACAATAAAACTATTACACCACTGATAAATTAAGGGTCGACTTGATGCATAGTAAAATATAATTTATGATTAACAAGTTAAAGGGAAGAAAAAAAAATTGAATCCACTATCTAAAAATATCGTTGAATTTAAAAATAATTCATGACCAAGACATTTGTAATTTATTACTTTTTGGGTGGTGTTTTGGAAAATGAGGATATATCAAAAAAAATTATGATAAATATCAATTACTTCTTTCCTTGTCAATGTAGTCATATAATAAATGGTTGTAATAGATATCATTAACAAAAATGAAATTGAGATTTAATTTAAAATTTTAGATTTTCGAAAAGAAACTCTTACAACCTTAATTTATAATAAGGATAGGATAAAATTTCACTTCAAAATTAATGGATGGTAGAAAAAGTAACTTTTATATATATATATAAATAAATGTTTTGTAGAACAACTCATATATATTTTTTAAAGATATTGATTCCTTTATCTTTTCAATACGATAATTTGGATACCTGTATAAATATATATATATGTTTTTTTTTAATGTATATGAAGGAATTTGAACTTCCAGTTTTGGATGACAATCGTATGAATGTAGTAAGAGTGTGTTTTGGCGAAATCATTTTTTCATAATTGCATTATTACAAAAGAAAAATTACTTTTTTATTCCTACTGTTAACTACTTTTTATTCTCTTCCTAACGACAATTTTTTATATACATCACAATTTTTTATTATTTTACTCATTATTTTATTTTTTTTATAATTACTCTCTTCCCCTCAAACACAAATAATCATTCTCTTCATAATTATTACATTCACTTCAAACACAAATAACCATTCTCTTTATTATCATTCGCCTCCTTATTTTCATTCTTCCCTTAATCATTATTATTCTCCTTTTCTCAAACACTTTCTAATAGATTGCAATTTTTTTTATATTGAGTTTAAAAATACATAATAAATTTAAACTCTTAACCTATTGAGATAGAATTATAGTCTAAGTAAATATTAATAACTCCACCCACAAATAAAGCGAAATATTTAAATAGTAATAGATATTAATGGAAAGGGAGGCAATATGTTTGCATAATAGCTTGCTAGGTTAGTTTAT
>JBBMEF010000008.1:1767528-1793294 GCA_037832685.1 Sicyos baderoa
TGATTGAGTCAATCAGTGGTCATTGATTGAGTCAATCAAATGGGCCCAATCTGTTTTGTTTAAAAGTTGGGCTAGGCGTGAAAGACCAATTAAAAGGACATTTTGGTCTTTTCAAATGACATTTGCTATCTACTTAATTATTTTCATTCTTTTGCTATCCATGCAATTATTTATCCCATTTGTGATATCTATGCAAAATCCCCTTTTTTTAATATATATTAAAAGACAAATACCAATTTTCATATATTAAATTAATTTACAACCAAACAATAAAATTATTAAACTTCATATTTAATTGATAATTAAATACTCTATTCAATTTATACTCAGACTAATATTTCAAATATTGATTTTTCGTATACATTTATTATATCTACATCACAAATACTGATTTTTAATATACTTTTAATCGTTACATGCATTACAAGCATGGACTTTCAGTATACTTTCATTTTATACCTACATCCCAAACATTTGATTAATTGTATTTTATATCCTATATCTGCCACCTTGCAGCCAAACACTCCTATTTGAGATATGAGATCATTATTAGTGGCTTTTGGCTTGGAAGAATTTAAAATTTGCCTTGATATTTGGAAACAAAAGTAAGAAGTGGATATCCAAAACAAAAATTTTATGATAAAAATAATATTCATAAGTCCAATTTTAAGAATCGAAACCAAAAAAATTATATGGTTATCAAAATTGTATAGCACCTCGAGCTTAGAATTAGGACCACGGTCCGAAATTCATATTTGAATCCTAAGCTTGAAGCATTACAAAATAACATTGGAATAGAAATTCTTAATAAAATGTAGTTCCACGACGAACCAAGGCAAAAGTTGGTGAACATAAAATGTATAAAATTAAAAAGGATGATTCGTTTAAAAAAAAAAATACACGATTAAACTATATCACATTGGATGAGAGGGATCCTACCAAGATGAAAGTCATGATTAACAAAAAAAACTTAAAAGTAAATGATAGTTACAACATATACCTAACAAGTTTATGGTGTACCTTCTTTTTTGATAACTCAACCATAAAAACCCCAAAATTAAATACGCTTAGTAAGTGAGTGCGGGAAAAATATGTTGAAATAACGTATAGTTAGTTTTTAGAAATAATCTTTATTCTTGAAACAATTAGATAATATAATTAGATTGAATTAAAAAATGCCGAGGTTGTATCCGGATTCAAAATCCTAACCTAAATTTTGAATCTTCGTTCCAAAAAAATTGAAACTTTGGGGTTTTCTTAAAACATAAAATTAAAACTTATATCTAATAGATTTTATATAAATGATTATACAAACGACTGCCACAAACTTAAAAAGTTCATCCATGAATTTATGATTTAGTCCTTGCTCAAAAAAGGAAAAATATAAGGAAAATTTGCACGTATATTAAAATAAGACAAAAAAATTGAGTAAATAATAGCAACTTTTTAAAAATATTTGCAAATATAGCAAAATCAGATTGATAGACTCCATCAATAATATTTGATAGAGTATAAAAAAAATTATTATATTTATAATATTTTTAAAAAATTGTTATAATTCTAATACAAAGTAGTAAATTTGCTATATAGCGCAAATTCCCAAAATATAATTTAGTTCATAATTATAAATTAGAGCCAAAAAGTTGGGTTTTATTATTATTATTATTATTATTATTATTATTATATATATATATATATATTTTTTTTTTCTAAAAAAACAGTAATAAACTTTTTAGGTATTGTATGAATTATGATTTATGCCACTGTTTTTGTCGCATAATGTAATGAGGGGACAGGCCCCCCCACGTGCCTTCTTAACTTAGCATTATTATATTCCACATTTATACTTTTAATGCAATAATTATGTGTGTTAGGGGAACGAGAGCATGTTTCATTTTGCCACTTCATATTTTTATTCTACTCAGAAAAATGTATGGATTAGGTAAACTATTATTATTTTTGTTGTCTATGTATTTTAATTATTTAATAGATTTTATGATGTATGAAGCAATTTATGAATTATATTAAAGCTAATATGAAAATCAATGTATATGAGCACTATATCTGCCATTGGGATTGTTAAATTAAAATATAATGCAAATTGTTAAATTAGTACCCAAAACAATAATACAAGGAAAATTTATGATTGAATAGCCCCTTATTATTGATATATATTTCATTTATAGATTTATTAATAATTATCTACCTTTTATCTCTATGTGTTTTCGAAAAACCAAAATTATTACCGATTTTAAAAACTAAAAAACGGTCTCCCAAAATTGGTTTGCTTAGAATTTAAATTTAACTAAAAATTAATTTTAAGTTAAATTTAAATCATGGAAGAAATCAAAAGAAAATAAATTTAGTTTTAAAAATTCAGTTAATTAAATGATTTTCCCAGCCTTAAGTCGTCAATCTTTGTTAGAGTAATATTTTTTTATTCAATAATAATTACAGCCTTGAAATTAGATATATGAATAAAATATTTTCATTCCAATCAACAGAATAAAATTTTCAATTATTGATATTTTCAAACTCAATAAATATATATATATATATATATATATATATATATATATATATATTATGAAAGGGCAAAAAGTTGTTCACAAACGAGAATGTTACTTCGGTAGGTCTTTGTTTATTTATTATTTAAGGGTAGTTTAGTTAGCGAAGTCTGAAGTCTAGAAATTTAAAGGTGTTGACGATTAATTTGTAGACACTCTAAATTATATCTGTTTTTTTCTTCTTTTCTTTTAAATATAAGTTGAGAGAAGAAAAAATGCAAATATCAATTCCAGAAATCGAACGTGTGATCGTGAGGTGGAAATAGATTAACGTCAAACCAAATAATCAACGTACCACCGACCCATTAAATATATCTCTATCTCTTTGATACGAGCTAATAGTGTCAATCACCAAAAAAGTAATTATATGGATGAATTATACTCATTTTGACTTTAGTTAAAAACAAAATAAAAAAATAATAATAATTACTGACTCCACTCCAACAAAAGTTTAAGCAGATATTCGACAAAATGGGGAATTTAAACTCTAAGTTTTTTAAAAAATATTGCATCATTATAATACACAAAATATTCCTTCAACTAGACCAAATCTATACGAGGAATAACCCAAAAAAGAACTGGCAGAATACGATAATAACAATAATAATAATAATAATAATAATAATAATAATAATAATAATAATAATAATAATAATAATAATAATAATAAAATAAAAGGCATCAAGGATTGAAAATTTTCTGTCCAGGGGACAAAATCATTTTGGGATCAAACTCTTTTTTGCTATCTTGAATTTTTCTCCATTTTGGTCCAAAATGATTCTCCCAATCTTCCTTTGTTTTGTAATGAGGAAGATATTGCTTGATCTTCATATCAGCACTCTTACAAAACCTTAATATCTCTTTGTTTTGCTCATCCATGGCTTCCCAATCATCAAACCCACTTGAATTCAAAAACCCTATTGTGTAAAATACTTCTTCATTTGGTATCATTGCTGACATGTTATCATCCCACCTATTCATTTTACACATCATTTCAAATCAAATTAGCTCAATAATATACAACACCAATTCAATAAAATAGAAGAGATTAATGTATCAATTACTTGCTCCTATTCATCGGGTAGACGAGCACGGGCCCTTTCGTAATTTTTCCTTTGAGAACGATGTCCTTGAACACACCCGAGTCAAAATCTTCGATACGGGATTTCGGTACGAAGAGATTCAGCCACGGATGAGGAACATCCCACAATCCTTGCGATTGAAGGCTCAATTCTCCGCTCCGAACCCGATTCAAGAACTCGGGGTACGATACATCCTTCTCAAACTTGTATCCATGCAAAAACTTCAACCCTTGGAACAAATCATCAAGTTCCTAAAAAAATATATATAATCGTTGTGAATATTGGTTTGGAGCTGGAATCTCATGTTTATTTTGATATATTAAATCGAATTAGGGTTTCTCGAGATGGGATTGGGAATTGGTACCTTATCGACAGTATCTCGAGAGCGATCGTCGTAAAACTTGGCAACTTCTAGACAGTATATGATGGAGTGTTGATTAACTAAAGAGATGATTGTGGAGTGATGGGAGGGTGGAAAAAAAGAGGATCTCCAATTGTCTGGGGGACCATCATGCATTAGAAGCAAACCCTCTAAATAGTCCAATGCACCCTTTTGTTTTCTTCCATTCATTGATATCAATTGTTCTTGGTCTTTTGCAAATTCACTAAAATTGTTATACAACATTCTCACCCATTTTACCTGAAAAATCAAAACCAACCAAATTAATTCTCTCTTTTCAAATTATTATGAATTAAAAAATATATATATTGGAATTGAAATTGAAATTTAATTGTACCCTGTTTGGAGCTGGGAATATTGGAATCCTAGCTCGAACTATGATACCAAATTGGCCTAAACCACCAAGGACTGAATGGAAGAGCCCATTATTCTTTTCTGCTGAACAGCTTACTAAATCTCCTTTCCCTTCAAAACAAACACAAACACAAACACATGCAATTAATATCTTAATTTCACCAAAATAAAATATATAAAATAATTTAGCTTTTGAGTTGTATGACGATTTAATAAATACCTGTGATCACGTCGAGTTCGACGACATTACAAATTTGCGGGCCGTATCGAAACGTCTGACCACTGATGCCAGCATTCGACAACGTCCCGCCGACGGTGAGATATAGATAATCCGTCCACGAGACCGGTGCGAGCCCGTGTTCGAGAGTGGCATTAAGGACATCGATCCACAGGTGTTCGCCACCGACGTCGACGAAGTACCCGGCAGAGGGACTGCCAGAGACGACAATTCGGGTGGAGTTTTTGTTATCGAGGGAAGTCATCTCAATGACGACGCCGTTTCGGGCCATTGCCTGGCCACGGACCGAGTGGCCGCAGCCCTTGGCAGCAACGTTGAATGGAACGGGGCTGGAGTTGGCGATTTTGAGTAAGTTGACAACGTCGTTTATAGAGGAGGGGAATAGAACTGCGGCTGGTGGGTGAGAGACCATGTGGCCGAAGTCGAGGGCGGCGGAGGAGAGGGCTTCGGGGTCGTGGCTGAGGTTCGTGGCGACCGCGAGTTCGTGGTCGCCGAGGAAAAGGGTAGTGGGGAGAAAGTTGATCCAGGCTTTGGATTTTGCTAGGTAGGATTTGAGACGGTTGATAAAAACCATTGCTACAAAGTAAGCTGGAATGGGAAAGTTGATAGCCATTTTTGAGAGTAATGAATGTAATTGAGTTGGCTATAGAAAAGGAGAATAACACATCTATTTATAGGACCTCCTCACTAACATTATTTATTTTTCTTTTTTTTAATCTTAGGTGAGTCAATCTTTTTTAAATATTATAAAAATCATCTTACTTTTCATATTCAAGACACTCGTAACTATCTCATAGTAAAAATTCAAAACACAATAAAAAAAAATTTATATTTAAACTTAATCATTGAGCACATGACTATAAAATTATTTATCTCATTCATGCCTAGTTAGTGAGAACCTTCAATTGTTTTTTTAGTATATGAATATTAGATAACAAATAGTTGTTAGGATCTCACAAATGTCCCACATTCGAAAGTGGGAGAGTCCAACATCAATATAAAAGAGATATGGGTTACTTCTCTCATAATCAATTGGTTTTGAAGTGAAACCCCATGTTTTCTAATATGGCATCATAACCCATAAAACTCAAATGAGTGTCGGTCCAATAAAAATGAAATTAAGATCCGATGCAAGATTGGTGAGCCCAAAAGAGGCACTATCTTGAGGAGGCATGTTAGGATCTCAAAATGGAATCACATGTTCTCTAATAATGGTTGTATGTAATAATTATACTTTAGATCTATGTAAAAGTGAATATTCCAAATATTTACCTTTCAATTGAAGTATATATTTTAATTAATTGATTTAAAAAAAATTATAACATCCAACCTGTAATCAACTGATTACTTGAATGATATATAATGTTAATGGAATATTAATCTTTTTATACTAAATAGTTGAATTATACTTCAGTTAACCAATTAAATATAAATCTAAATATTAATAGAGTGGTGTGAGCTAGGTAATATTTTTTTTCGAAGACTTTTGAGCCAAAAGAATATCTTTTTGACAAATTGGCACGCCTCTCTTGATTTTTCCGAAAAAAGATTAATTACGAAATATGGGTTATAAAGATTCGGGAAGAAATGTATATTTTTGTATGAAATGAGATAAGTAAAATAAGGATAGAATTTGGGCTTGAAAGTCTTCTAAGATGACCACACGATCTATTTTCTTGAACTCTTTTTACTTATGATATTTTTCAAATTTTTATAAGGAGAATTTGCATGTATATTATAATAAGGCAAAAAAATTACATAAATAGCAAAATAATGAAATATTTGTAAATATAGCAAAATTAAATTTATAGACTCCATTAATAGTGTTTGATAGACTCCATCAATAGTGTGTCTGATAGACTCCATCAATAGTATCTACAAAAAGTTGTTATATTTGCAATATTTTTAAAATGTTACTGGGATAAAAAATTTGCTATAGAGTGCAAATTCCCTTTTTATAATGTCTTTTTTCCTTTGCTATATATATATATATATATATATATATATATATATGACAAAGATCTTATAAAAAAAAATATCACGACTCTTAAATAAATAAGAGTTAAATACTGATTCTATTAATTAAATTCGTGACCATAATATTGAATTAGATTTTCACCAAACAATAAAATAATGATGCATTTGTTAATCACTTTATGAGTGAGTCCAAATTATTTAGAGTAGTTGTTTTCCTTTTTTTTTTTTTTTATATATATATATATATTAATATTTGTGACTGTGTGACCAGCTTGTATATGTTTGATTAATAAAAACATTATTTGATTTTTTTTTTAAAAGGATAGAATTTGGGCGTTTTATAATAATTCAATTTCGGGGACATTTCAAAAAGAAAAAAAAAATCATTTTAAGGTTGTGGAATAAAGAAAAATATGCATTTTACTCAATAAACAGAGAAAATAAAAGAAAATAAATAAATACATGTGAAAAGGAGAACGTGAGTGAAAATCCAAGTGACGTTACGTGTGTTCCTTGTTCAAAGTTCAAACATGATCATGATGGAGATTCCAAGCCTAAAGCTGGGGTCCACTCTATCCAATCGCAGCCGTTGGATTATGATATACGGTCAACATCACTCAAGTTTGGTCAATCTGCAATACACCCAATCCCTCAAAATAAAAACAGAAAAAGAAAATTACAAAAATAAAAAAGTATTCAACGTGGCGCAATAAGAGTGTGCCACATGGTGCTAAAAGGTACTGCCATCTCACTAGTGAAAGGCAAATATTCCTCCTTATTTATCATCATTATTTTTAAATGCAATATTCCTCTTTATTATTTTTTTTTTTAGTACACAATATTCCTCTTTATCAAATAGCTTAGCTTAATATTTTTCAAAAAATAATTAAAATATATGTCATAAACCAAAAAGTCAGGTAGATATATTGATCTGTAATCAATTACGAGTTTGAAACATAAATATTGATAAAAAGTTTATATGTTAATGATATTACATTAAAAAATCAGCATAGAGAAAAGAAAAATCTTTTTTTTTTTTTTTAAATCGATGAAAAATGTGAATTACTAATTTAAATAAAAACAATTTGAGCTTATTTAACTGAAAAGGAAGCACGTGTCCATACAAACAAAAAAAATAACAAATATAAACATTTATATAAATTTCAATCTAACTAATTATATATTTAGAATTTAATTTCCTACATTTTTTTATGAGAATCTTATTTCCTATCAATTTGTTTTGACATTTAATTGTTAAATGATCGAATGATATATTTATTAACATTAGTCAAATGCATACAAACTAATATGAAGATATAATTTATGGATCAAGTTAAATTGAACTTGAAAATTTTGAATTAATCCTAAACCATATATGAACGAACTTAACTCTTTCTTTCTTTGAAATATGCAAACATTTCCAAAAGTTAAGTGTGAAAGCCATGGGGAGTGGTCACCATTAGGCAATGATCAAAAGGATCTTTGAGATTTTCTTTAATATATTTATTTATTTATTTATTTATTTGTGTGTCTCGACAACTTAAGTAAACTTTGGTTATATTCATCGAATAGAGTGATATCAATATATACATCTCATGACCATAATATCTCCTACCCCAAATTATTATAATCTCAAAAAAAAAAACTGAAGTAAAATTTGATTATTTTTACAAAACTGATAGTATATTTAGATATAATATATATAAAAATTATTTTTAAATAAGTCTATAAATTTAATTCGTAACCTTTTAATTTTCTACAATACCACTCAATCAATTCAGGAATGTTTTAACTTTACAACCAATTTTCTAATCTTAATAAAAGAAAACAATATTTTTTATCTCTATATATTTCTTTCTCTTTAAGAGATTATTAATTACTTACTTTAGGTTATAATAGTAATAAAAGAAAATATAATAAGATATGAAATGAATCTTATGGGATGTCTATAATGTGAAAAAGGGAGAGACATTGAGAATATTATTGTGAATTGTTGGATCTTTTGGGGGCTGAAATGGGACAAAGAAATATTTTTAATTGGTTCTAAGTTCAATTGCCCCTCTATTATGAGTTATTGACATATCTTGCCCAATGGTTTTCAATTAAAATATTACATGAATTAAAAAAGCTACTTATGATTATTTTATTATTTCTGTAGCATTAATATTAGTTTATATTGGGAACAAATTGGGCTGTCAGTCCCATGCTGTCGGAATTGCAACATAACCAATTATCATCGACCTTTACATTATTATTATTATTATTATTATTATTATTATTATTTATTATTATTATTAATGGCTGAAGATACTCACTTAGTCTCACATTGAAAATGTGTAAATTTTAACATATTAATAAGAGATATAAATTATTTCTTTCATTATCAATTAGTTTTGAAGCAAAACTTCATATCATTCTACGCGAGTTAATAATCTATAAATTTTCGATTAAAAAAACAACTTTAAATTGTAAAGTGCATTTAGCCACACCCAAGCGCACATAAGCTAAAGCCAGTATTTGATTTCAAAGTTCGAAAAATACTCACTTTGTGGTAAAAGTTTTGACCAATTCATATCTCTTATAAATATGTTGAAGAATCTTCATTTTTTTTCAATGTAGGACAATTACTATAAATGAGTTTTCCAACATTAATATATATCATTTGAAAAGAATTTTGCATGAACTAAAGTAGACTTAATTATATATGCACACAACATTTATACATAATAATGTTTTCTATTAGATTTTATGTTTCTCCACATGCTATGCTTTCAAATAATGTGGGTATGGTTTTCATTATATCTATGTGTTATTTTGCTCTTTGTCAATTAACAAAAATATCATGCTATACACATCCAGTTAACTTTGATTAGACAAATCTAATTATTGAAATTATTCTACTAATCAATTTTTCTCTCTTTCAAACCCAATAAATTCAAATCAATTCTCGATCTTTATGGTTTGTAATGCGCTGCTAACTAATCCCATTGGCTCTTTTATAGTCTTTATGGTTGGGAACATATCATGTTTGACAAATCTCCTTTTATTTTATTATTATTATTATTTTTTTAAAAAAATAATTTTATATAAAGAGTTTAGATGTAAGGTAAAATGCTGTCCAATTTAAAGTAAATAGTTCTTATAAAATTAAGATTCAAAACATCAAAGTGTAACATTGAAGATGTATTATCCTCCCAAAGATTAAACAAACTCTTGTTTTTGTAATTTTGTTTGAGGATTACACATTAAAAAAGTGAAAAAACTTTTTAATATTATATATAATAAATAAAATAGTTCTCTCCTTTTAAATTAATTTTAAAATGAAATTTCACTCTCCAAAATTATCATAGACTGGCTGGTATAGAAACTATAACATGATCACCAAAATCTAAAATCTAAATACTATATACGGTCTCCACAATCTTAAAGTGGAGAATTTTTTTGTAATCTAAACATCTCAATAAAGTATCATTTAAAAAAAAAAAAAAATCAAATCAATTGGTTGGTGCTTTAAAAAACTAATTACCATAAACACATAAATTAATTGGGACTACTCTATGGACCCGAACAATATTCACACTCAACTAAATTAGGTTGAATACTTTAGTTGTCGTATATATCTTAATAATCAAGAAGTTATAAATCTACCACATTCTTAATTATTGTTCAATTGGAAAAAGTTTTTTTTTTTTAATATTTTTTTTAATAAAAAGAGTTCTCATTATTCTATGGTCTCGACTTTAATAAATTTACTCTATAAAGCCTTGTTTGGTCTCTCTATGGTTACAATTAATTGTTCTCGCTTCTAAAACAAGTTACTCTTTAAACCCAATTGATATCTAGAGAGGTTTTAACTACTCTTATCCTTTTTATGCATAAATTCATTACACTTTTGTTCTAATCGAATCTCTATAAACCCAATTGATATTTTTTTGAAAACCAAAAACTTGGAGTTTTGAAGGATATTTTAGTTTAAGCGCTTTCCAACTGTCTTGAACCAAAGATCTCTTAAAAAAATATGTCTTGAAATCCTGAATTTCAACCATCGAGTTATCCAACCTTGGAGACTCTAAACTCAATTGATATATCTACATATATCCAATTGGGTTGTTATTTCTTTAGTTTAATTACTCTTTTAATCGACCAATGTGTGAGATTTTTTGTTATTCAATCAATATATTTATTCATTTTGATACTTTAAATGCCCCTCTCTCAAACTCGAACACAGTTTTGGTTACTCTATCCAATTTGACTCTAATTCTCTTCCTATTAAAAAAATACATCGATTTATCTCAAAATCTATTGATCATAAAAAAAAAATCAGTCACATATTCTATTAAGAATGTGAAGTCTCCTCAAGTTTTCAAATCATTAAGCCATTTTTGATAAAATCTTTTTTTTTTTTAATATTCTCAGATATCATGAACTTTGATACTGTTTTAGATAAACATAAAATTTCATCTTAAAATTAATCCATCACTAAATAAATAAGTAGTGAGTCATGTATCTTATGGAGAATGCGCGATTTTCCAATCACTTCTTGAAATCGTCAAGTCTCTTTCATAGAAAACACCTAAAAAGTAAAGGTACAATTTTGGCACATGCACAAATAGTGATAGTTTGGTTGTGTGCCTAACGAAGTGAAAGAAGTTTGTACTAAAGGAAAGCCTTCCCCCCTCTTCCTTTCCCTTACCATAGAAAAGAAAGAAAAGTTGGGTATACTATATAATGGTTGAGTGCATAAAAATCAAGAAGAAAAACAAGTCATGGGGGGGCTAAATATGTAAAGATACTCAAATCTTTTATGGGGATTCAACCCAAAAACAAACCCACCAAAAACCCTATCACATGCTTATACAAACCAAACCAAACCACCCAGCCCTATTTTTAATATACAATATATATATTTGGATTCACAACAATTATAGTGAGGGGAATTCAAACTCGAAAGGTCGTGGTTACTCAGATATACATGATTATACTAGAGCTCCATTTTTTTAGCATATAATATATATATAGTATATTATGAAAAATAATATATAAATGATAATATGAGTCTTCAATTGGTGGTGTAGTTGGTCGAAGATTTGAGTTTTAAGTATATGCATGCTCTTTTGAAGTCCATGAGCTAAACTTCAACTTCTTGAGTGATAAAAAAAGAAAAATTGTACTAGATGTACTCTTTTAATAAACGAATTACAAATGTAGGTAAAATTTAAATTATTTATATTTATAATTATTAATATTATTATAAATACCCATTTATCTAGTATCATGTATCTGTTACACTATTATAAGAAAGTATTATTAATACCTGTAATTATAATTACCAACTTCTTTTTTAATAATCATATTTATAATTATTTTTTTCCATCAATTGATCTAAAAAAATGCTTATATGCATATGTCTTTATCAATTTTTTTTCATCCCAATCGTATCCCTAATATTATTCCTTCCCTCCCCCACACTATACACTATTACATATTTCCTCTTTTGACTTTGAGCATTTAGACCCAAAATAAAAAACTATAGTGTATGAGAGGATAGTACAATCCTATCTTTGTCAGTTTCAATATTACAAATGGCTTGAACACTAGCTCTTCAAGGCACCCTATTGCCTCTAATCTCTTACTAAGTTGCGACAAATACCTTTCGAGCTGTTAATTTATCGTTACATAATTGTCGATCAAAAGTTTGTACAAGATTCACTAAGTAATATTGAATGAGTCGGTAACACGATTGATTATCTTGTTTAGTGTTAAATCATTTCAACTTCACGATCATAAATTTAATTTTGAAATTCGGTATTTAGCTCTCTTGTCATTGGAGACTAGTAATACCTCTACGTAGAGTTAGGTTCCACTCTCCTACATTTGTATTAAAATAAGTGGTTATCAATATTAATTAATAGAGGAACTACTCCATAAAAGTTCAAATGAAACGGTAGAATCTCTTCATCTTTCGATATAAAATTTTTAACATGCTCCAAAGTACATTCCAATTTTTTCATTTGTCTATTTAGGGCTTTTAAGTTCAATAGAATTTTCTTTTAAAATTAAAAAAAAAAAACTTACAATACTAGTCAAAATTGGAAGATATAATTACAAATATGATTCATTTTAAAAAATTAACAAATATAGTCATCGATATTAATAAATATTGTACATACTTTTTTAGATTTCGAGCCGGTGATCATGATATTGAACTGCATTACCTTCAAACAATGAAACCATTAATCACCGACCCTGTGTTAATTATAGACATTTTTGAAGTTAGATACCCATATAACACGAACTGCAGAATTTTATGGTGGAATTTGTATTTCCTTTTGAGTTCAGGTGTACATTACTACATTCCTGTGAGAGACCATGAGTTCCACCTCAAAACCAATTGGTAATGAGGGGAGTAACCTATATCTCTTTTATATTGATGTTGGACTCTTCCACTTTTGAATGTGAGACATTTGTGAGATCCTAACAATTCCAACCTTTTTAGTCGCGAGGATACATTTATAAAACTTAAGTTTTTTTTTTTTAATCAATATATTGAATTGATCAATAGAATAGTTACAAAAAAGTAAGTATGTAATTTATAATTTTGGTGAGCTCTCCAATGTAGAATTCATCAATGGTAGCTAATACATTTTTGTTTTCGTTCTATTATTTAGCTGTTTGTCATTATTCTCCCACTCTCTTTTGGAGTGTTGCTGAAGAACTGTTCAATTCACACATACACAATTTCTTTTTTCTTTTTATTATTAATTTTTCTATTGCACCAATTATTGGGCACACCACTATAATTCTTTTTTGTTAATTTGATACATACAAGACCATGAACTTGTAAATTTATAATTTTTTTTTTTATTTTTGAACAAATAAATTAAAATATTTTATATAAGAGATTTTGTATGCATATTTAAAAAAAAATAAAATAATTTGATGTATAGCATAATTTCTGAATTCATTCATTTGGGGCATAAAAATAATTTAATTCTATTAGTTTGTACTATTTAATCACAAATCTATCAATTGAACTGATAGAAGTCAATGAGTTGAATTGATAGAAATCTAAAGTCTATCAATTGAATCGATAGAAATCCAATAATAATAGAATAAGAAATTTGAGTAAAATGTGCTATATATGAATTATTTTTAAAAATATGTTATAATTATAATGAAAAGCCAATAATATTCATACAAACGCATTGTATTACGAATTTTTAAATTTAAATTTTATCTCTAAATATGGTTGAATAAAGAAGATAGAAACACCCAAAAAGTATTCAACCATAAATTCACAATATCATTAAATAATTTGCAAAACTTTTGTAATATGTGATATAATCTTTCTCATAGTAATATTAAAACTTAGGAACTCGTGTGAACAAATTAGGGAGAAATAAAGCCCTGTTTGAACTTTACGGTTTGTTGAGATGTTACATTCCAACTGCTTTTGGCAGACTTATCAATACAACTTTTTACTATTCACTTCCTTGATAACAAAATGGCTCAATTATCGTTATAAAAAGAAAAAAAACTTATCAATTTTGTCCTCTTGTCCTTTCTTTTAAGAGCATCTCTATTTTAAAATTTGTATTATAATAAAATAAATAAAAATATTCTTTTTTCTTAATGAATGGAAAACTTTGAATTTCGTTACTTTGAATTTGGGGACATCAGTAACTCGTCTCTAGACTATGTTACAAGGATATATCGTATGACCAAAAGCCGAAATTGGAGGTCGCTTAAAAAATTAATCCCTACAATTACTTCGAACTATGATCTTGAAGAGAGCATACTATCCAAATCCATACACTAAACCACTGCATCGTCCCAAGAGAACTAAAAAAATAATTTCATTATTTGATTGTAAATCAGTTCAACATCAGCGTCACAGGTTTGATCCCGCGAGAATCGATATTTATCCCCCTTCCTATGTACTCAAAATAAAAAAAAAAAAACGGTTATAAATTTTTCATTGGACAAGTGACCAAATGGCCTGTGAAATAGTATGGACATCCATATCAAAACCAATTGGTAATGAATGAGAAGAGTAGTCCGATTGTGCCTCTTTTGGGCTCACCAATCTTGAATCGAATCTCGATCTCATTTTATTGGACCGAATACCCGTTTGGGCTTGATGGGCTCTGATACCATGTAGAATAGTATGAACATCCATCTCAAAACTAATTGGTAATGAGAAGAGTAGTCCACCTACCTTATAAACACTTGTTGATATCCTCACCTTATCAATGTGGGATTTTCAACATGGCCATTGCCAAAATCGGGACATGGTTACACATTAACGTGACAAAGTGTGACTAAACGAAAACATTTTAATTGAAAAGTAGAGTCATTGAAAAGTGAACAATATCATATATATCAACATGAAGATCCTCTTAGAGTTGTCGTCCTTTTTCATTGGTATTAGAGTCATGCCCTTAACTTAGACCATGTTAGTAGAATTCTCTAGAAGTTGGAAGCTTTCAGACATAGCCATGGCAAAAATCCGTGGTAAAGAGGTTTACAAGCTTTGTTAAGTACTTTCATGAGAAAAAGAGTTTTGTTGAGATTTGAACTAGACTAAATTGAGTAGTTGTGTATTCTTTGGTGAAGATAAATTTAGTTTGGGTGTAGTCATGGCAGAAATCCATAGTTAAAAAGCTTTATCAGTTGATGATGTACTCTTTGAAGAACAAGAGTTTAGTTTAGATATGAGTTAGATGACTTGATTATTTGAAGAGAAACGATTTTTGTTTGTGGGGATGATCAAATCCTCGACTACTGAACACATAACAAAAACCCTAAAGAAAGGACCGATGATACTTAATTTGTTGAGATTAGAAAGTGTGAAAGAATATGGAGTTCCACCTCAAAATCAATTGGCAATGAAGAGAGTAACCCATATCTCTTTTATATTGATGTTGGACTCTCCCACTTTTCAATGTGTGATATTTGTAAGATCCTAACATGCCTCCTCAAGATGGTGCCTCTTTTGGGCTCACCAATCTTGAATAAGATCTCATTTTCATTTTATTGGACCGAATACCCGTTTGGGCTTTATGGGCTCTGATACCATGTAAGAGAATATGAAGTTCCACCTCAAAACCAATTGGCAATGAAGGGAGTAACTCATATCTCTTTTATATTGATGTGGGACTCTCCCACTTTCCAATGTGGGATATTTGCGAGATCCTAACAGAACGGTGTTGTGATATAAATAAAGTTGTTTCATATTAGTTAGTTAAAAGAAAGATCGCAAGTGAGAACCATCTTTATTGGTATGAAATAATTTTTTTAATTGAAACTAAAAGCATAATCATGAGGTCTTATGTCATAAGTAGACAATGTCATACCAATGTAAAGATTATCTCAAGATTCTCTTGTGAGGACAAAGAAGTTGGGAGCCTTGTGAACATAATCATGGCAAAAATCTGAAGCAAACAGTTTATCAGATTAGTGGTGTACTCTCAAAAGAATAAGAATTTTGTCCAAACATGAACTAGATGTGTGACTAACATTATACTCTAAAGAAAAAAGAAGTTTAGTTTAGATGTAGTCACATAAAATATCCATGGGAAAGGGTTTTATTAGACTGGCAGTGCACACTCAAAATAAGAAGAGTATGATTTAGATATATGAGATAGACGCCGTGACTATTTGAGGGAGGCTTGATTTTTGTTTGAGGAGATGATTGAATCTTCGAGTACTGAGCTCAAGCAAAGGCTCAGCGGTACTTGGTTGAGGGAAGGATTGTTGGAAAACACAAAATTGTCCCACATTATTTAGTTAAAGAAAAGATCGTGGACGACAACCATTTCTATTAATATGACTTTTTTGAGTGAAAGAAAAACAAAGTCATATGTCCAAAACAGACAATATTATACCAAGATTGTTCGTCTTTATAATCACATTCCTTTAAGCTATTTAAAATCCAACCATTTCTTTTGAATCAAACATTCAAAGGAGTTGTAGATGTTTAACCTAACAAACCAAGTCTTGTTTACTAACAATTTCATTAGGAACCTTGTTTGGATTGGAGCGAATAGAAGAAGAAAACAAAGTTTAAGAAAGAGGTATATATTGTTGAAAGCAAAATGGCAAAATGTGTGCAAGTATGATGGAGCAAGTTGGCTTACTTTTTGAGTATTGTCTTGTACGATGGGGTGCTTCAAAATCGAAGCTTTGAGAACACAAACCATTTATCCACATAATTCCAAATCCAAATGGCCCCCTATATTCCCCTTCTTTCTCCACCAACAATTATATAACACCCTCAATTCCTCAATTCCTATTTTCTATTTCCAAATTCTAAATTCTAAACATATTTAGATGAGTCTTGTCCCATAAAATTAGCCGAGATAGCAAAGATCTCGTAATTTTGATGAAATTGTAAGAGTTCAGAATCCAATTCGTCAAAGATCGATATGTTATTACGAGCTTAGATGAGCAAGATTTGGAGAGATGCAGCAAGATAGGGTGATTGAATTTGGAAGGATGGGGCCTAGAATACTTGCCAATGAAAGAAATTTTGATAGGACATATCAAAGTTACAAAAAAAATTAAAAAATCAAAAAGTGTTGTCCAAAGTACATAGGAAGAAAGAGCACAAATAATGGTGTGCTAGAAAACAAAAGTCCATCAACCAAATTTGACATGGATGAAAGGCTTGTGATCACCCACTTTCTATTATTAGACATGCTTAGAAATTCAATATGGTAAAACTCTTTAAATTGAATTATAGAGCATTGTAAACCTAATTTAATTAATGTTATCATTTAAAAAAAAAAACTATTTTAAATTGATAAACTTGATGTCGAAGACTTTTCTAAAGGAAAGGCAATTCCCGTTTAGGGAGATAATGAGAGAGTAAGTAGGAGAATTCTCTACCATTTAATGGAGATAGAGAATATGTATTTTACATACCTATTTTTTTTTTAATTGACGACTCGTTTATTTAATTTAGAGAAATTGTACTAAATAGTCCAATTTTACAAAATAATTACAAATTTAAGTAAGTGTGAAAAAATTTGCATTCATAATCAAATATACAGTCTAAATAATATTCACCATACTATATTATGTATTAGTTATTAAGTATAAAAAGTATTATTTTATACCGTATATTTACTATGGTAGCTAAATTTTTTAAAATTTGTCTAGTGTTGTAAATATTTTATCAATTTAGTCTATTGCTACAAAAATGCTTTTAATTTATCATTTATTTATTAAAAAACAGAATACTTTAGGTGGATTATAAAGAAAAGTTTGTGGCACTAGAAATGAAGAAGAAGAAAAAAGTTATGGTGGTAAAATCAATCAATTCAAGAAAATTAAGGAGGTCCATGGGTCCCCACTCTCTTGATGCTGATAGTGATGATGAGATCTCAACACTATTTTGCATAATGCATGCCTACAAATTTATGTGTCTTTCCATGCATCTCAATTCTCATTTTTCTAGGGTTTGTGTACCTTTCTATATTTTAATACCATTTCTAAATCTCCCTAAGTCACACTACATATTTACACACATAAAACCATTATCTCTTTTGAGTTTTTTACAAAATAAGACAATCAAATATATTCTAACCACGTCCATAAAATATTCACACGTTTAAATATTGTATCTTAATTTGTGTAAATATTCATTTATTTTCAAACGTCAACCTAATTATATTCAATGAATATTATTTTTTTAAATTTCATAACTTCGAATATTCACTAACGTTGTCGACAAAATATTCACACGTGTACTTAATTTATGTAAATATTCATTTATTTTCATATGTCCGCATAATTATATTCAATGGATATCTTCTTAAATTTCATAACTTTAAATATTCACTAACTTCGATAAATATTATATTTTAATTTATATAAAATTCATTTATCTTAACATGCCCACATAATTATATTCAATGAATATTATCTACTTGAATTCCATAACTTCAAATATTTACACGTAAATATTATATCTTGATTAGGTTAAATATTCATTTATTTTTACACGTCCACGTATTTATATTCAATAGATATTATCTTCTTAAATTCCATAACTTTAAATATTATATCTTAATTTATAAATATATATATTTATTTATTTACTTTTTATTTTAATTTCTGATTTTACATATGTATAAAGAAGGCACCCACCATTTTCCAATAAAAAATGAGTTTTAATCGTCATCGTTTATATTTATATTTATTATATTTATTATTATTATTATTATTATTATTATTATTTGCATTCTATTCTTTAGCTTTACAATATTTTTTAAAGAATCTATTGTTTTTTTTTTTTTTGAGAAGTTAAAAGAATTTAGTGTTGTATCGTCTTATATTTATTTTGTTAATCTATTTCATCTAACCTTTATTTTTCTTTTCTTGCCAGGTTAATTTTTTTTGTACTTTTTAGATAATATATTGAACATTTAGGAAATAAGAAAGCTTTTTTTTTTTTAATCTCTTGTTGTATTTTATCATATATATTGTTAAATTACTTCATCTAACTTTCATCTTTTTATTCTTCTTTTTTTTTGCAAGTTTGATCTTAAAGAGAATATTTTTAACATTTTAAAAACAAGAAACCAAATTGAACCTATTAAACTCGGTTTTCTACATGATTTTAAAACCGGTATGTCCAATATACTTCATAAAAACCAAATCGATCCACAGATTAGTTCGATTGTTTTTGGATTTTCTTTTCACCTCAATTTTTCAACAGAATATAGGCTAAACTAATTTGGATAAGAACTATTATCCAATAATAATTATCGTCATCATCATAATTAATGGGTCAATAGCATGATTGATTATTTGATTAATTAGTTGTTAATTCATGGGTTGATCCAAAGATCCTAAAAATAATGATAAAAAGTACCTAAGAATTAAGTTGGAAAGGAATTAAAAACTGTTTTAACCAATTAGATTTTATTTTTGTTAGAATTGCTTTCAAGTATTTGTATATATAAGTAATCACTACTACAATAACTATAATAGAAGGCGGGCACACAATTTAAAATTGAAAACACGGAAAATCAAAGGCGGGCACACAATTTAAAATTGAAAACACGGAAATTCAAAGGCGGGCAAAAACTGCCCGCCTTTAAAACAAAACGAAGGCGGGCACTGTGCCCGCCTTTAAAACAAAACGAAGGCGGGCGTTCAGTGCCCGCCTTCAACTCTTAACGAAAGTGAAAAAAAAAAAAAAAAAAAAAAAAAAAAATATATGCCCGCCTTTAATTTTGGCCAAGTTATGACATTTTTATTTTTGATAAATTAGAAACTTTTTAATAGAATTTGCCACAACATTATTTGAAGGGTCAACATCCTCTTTCAAGGGTCTCCTAAAAACAATGAAATTGTTACCAACCATTTGAAAGGTGTGTGATTAATCACAATTGAGAATGTGTTTGTATGTAGATAGGGTATATATTAACATCAAAATTTTAAATTTCCAAATTGAATATAAAATTTTTAACATGTTTTTTGAAGCTCCAAATTAAAATCAAAGTGAAATCCATTTTGAAATTCCACCTTTGTTCAATTCTAAAATCACTTAAAAAAAATCTGATTAAAATCAACTTTATTTGTTAAATCTCAAATCAAAACCAATTTACATAATTACATCGATTTCAAAATTCACATTAATTTCAATTCTAAATAATTTGAAAGAACCAATTTAAATTAAATTTACTTTAAAATTTCAAATTCCAAATGTAGTTGCATGAATTTAATGAATTGGAATTTATTTCGAAACTTTAAATTTAAATGTTCAATTTTGAATTATCTGGAAAAGAATTAAGATAAAATTAAATTAAAAACAAATTTTGAGTTCACATGGAAATAAAAAAATACGTCAAAAGTAGCATAGGTCTCCTGACATCTTACACGGCCCTGTAAACTTGAGGTTACAGGTTTGAATTTTCTTTTCTTCAAAATTGTTGTATCACACAAGAAAAGTTGAGTCGCTAAGATTATTGATTTGCAACGAGACAATTAACCAAAATTACTATCTAAAAAAAGAGAATTATAAGGGAAAACTTCATTTTTTGTCCTATCGTTTGGCTGAAGTTTCCACTACAAGAAAAATGGTTTTTGCCGACAGAGGCTATGCCGACGAAAAAATGTTGTGTCGCCATATACATTCTATGCTGACGGATATGATTTTCTTTCGTGGCCTTTGAGTGTATTTGTGCTGAACAGAAACATAAACTTTGTCGCATTTGGTAAATAATTTCGTTTAAATAAAAAAGAATTGGAAACTATGCCGACGGAGTTATGTTTCCGTCGTCACAGATCCCTTTTTCCGTCGGGATAGAAAAATTAAAAAAAAAACATAATTAAACATTTTGATTAGAAGAATATTGCGCTCAAAACATAGGGACCAAAGTGAATTCACTTTGGTCCTTATGTTTCAAAATCCAACACTTTTATCTATGACATTTCAATAATTCTCAATTTCCGTCCTTGAGATAACGGAACCATTAATGGTTTAACGAAATATTGACTAGGATGATAACTAAATTAATTTTAAATTTAATAAATTAATGATGTTTAAATATGATGTTTAATTGATTTTTTTAAAAATAATAATTAAAAAGAAAATTAAAAACACAAATTATCTCTATCTTAATTATATTTTTGTATTAGCTACAATAATTATATTTTTAGATAAAATAGATATATTGTAAAAAAAAGTAATTATAATATTTACATAATTTAGAAAAAAAAATATTAATTACGAGAATAACTGAAAAGACGCAATACTTTAATTTTAAATGAAATAATTTTTTTTTTTATCTTCTAAATAATAAATATAAGATTCATGTTTTAAAATAATAAAATATAAAAATAAATAAATTCGTTGGATGGAGAAAAATAAATATTGGAAAATGAATTATATTTGTTATTAAATTAATTTTTAGAAGATAAAAAGTTATCATTCTTTTAGAGTATTTTTATTTTATCTAAAAATATAATTATTGTAGGTAATACAAAATATAATTAAGATGTATGTAATTTGTCTTTTCAAATTTCTTTGAAATTATTGTAGTTTTTTTTTTAAAATTAATTAAACACCATAATTAAACACCATAATTAAATATGATTAATTTATTAAATTTTAAAATAATTTAATTATCATCTTAGTCAATTTTCTCTTAAAGCACTAACGTTTCGGTTATCTCGAAGACTAAAATTGAGAATTATCGAAATGTAGTGTTGAATTTTGAAACATAGGGATCAAAGTAAAACTTCACCCAAAAAAATAAAAAAAAGGAAGTTTTTTGGAATTATAATGTATTAAGGGGAGGGTAACGAAAATAACTAATTAGGACAAGATAATTACAAGTATTCCCTATTTCCCTTTTTTTTTTTTTTGAGAAGCCTTATTTCCCTATTTACTATCTAATATAATTTGGTTCAAAAAATTATCTAAATAATACCAAGCATTTAAATTTTTATCAACCACAGTAAAAATCTACCGATATTATGTAGGACTTACTAACAAAAGTTACTTTATTTGTATTTTCAACCCTAAAATTTATTGAACTAAATTTTTTTAATTATTATTTTTTTGTTCAATAACAATTGAGGACGTTGAATTTATTAAAAATTAAGGAGATTCAATTATATGAACTATTAATCACCCATCTATATTTTAGGATGATTAAGCTATATTTTTGTTGATTTGTTTCCTCAATTAAGCATTTGCTACCTATTAAGTAAGAATAGTTTTCTATTAAAAAAAGTAAAAATAGTTTGAAAAAAGATACTTAAAATGGAAGGTTCAATATTTAGCGCAAAGTATTCAACATTATATTCTAAATTGTGTTAAAAAAATTTATCAAATATTCCCAACTAAATTAAAGATATTCAAAGTTCATAATTTTACAATTGAGGTTAAAATTACTACAATATTTGAGTTAAAGAATATATTACAATTTCAATCCTCCATTATATTAATTAATTATTATGGAAACATAGACGTCCATTAAAAGTTTAAAAATATTTTTTTAGTAGAATTAGCTTATATTTCAAGTAAATAACTATTTTTTTTTAGATAATTAAAAAACTGATCCATAACTTCTTGATTTTGAATAAAAATTTACATTAGTTGAACTATTAATTTTAATTTTAATTTTTTTTTGAACATGTTCATGTTTCTAATTAAATATTTAACAAAGTTACACTTTTTCCAACAATATATATATAATTCCATAGTTCTATACTAATTTTAACCCTCAAGATAGATAGATGATGAACTGGTAATTTATGTGTTATATTAAGATACAATCCTTAGACAGTGAAAAGGACATTGAAAGTCTTGAAGATATGGAACATGTCTCAATGGGGACAAAAAATCTTAATCAAAATGATTTCACAAAATCTTCAACTTGATACTTTACAACAAATTAAAGGCCAAAACCAAATGCCACTAGAACATTTCCAATGGTACATTGTATATATACCACAAGAAAATATTGACTTTGAAGTCATATAAAATAATAAATTAATTTACACTGAAGATCAAAATATAAATTTATGACAGCTGCAAAACACCAAAAATAATCAAATCTAAAGGGGTAAAAAAAAAAAGAAAAAAGGGCAGTAATACCAATTTTTAAAATCAACACTACAAGAAAATAGAGGCTATGGCGACGGAGGTTATGCCAACAAAAACAGGATCCGTCGGCGTAGATCACCTACGGCGACGGAAAATTATTCCATCGCTGTTAATCAGCCTATGGCGACGGAGTTTGTTTTCTCCGTCGCCATAGAATAATTTAAAAAAAAAAAAAAAAATTCTATGGCGACGGAAAAGAATTGTCCGTCGCCATAAAGATCCCGCCGAAACAAAAATTGAGGGGAGAACCCTAAAAATATGGCGACGCAGCGCGCGACGAAAATTGTTCCATCGCCATAGCCTATGACGACAGAAAACAAAGCCTAAGGCGACGAAATCTTCCGTCGCCATAGACTAAATTTCTTGTAGTGCAAACTGAGTTAATAAATATTTTGATGTATTGTTAAATGACGGACAAGAACAATAATTGTACTAAAAAAAAAGAAAAGAAAGAAAGACAAGAACAATATTTTAATGTAAATCTAATGATCGTTATGGTTGGGATGGGGGATCACCATCCCAATTGTATTAACTAAATAAAAATTATGTTAAACGAAACCAAGTGAAACAGCCCCAAATTACTTAAAAAAAAAGTCTAAATTAATACAATTATTAGTTTACAAGTTTCTTAATAATTAAGCCTAACAAACCAAATAAATCCTGATACAATAATTTTATTGTTTGGTTATAAATCAATTCAATACTAATTTTATAAGTTTGATCTCGAAAATTTGAATTTATCCATTTTTTCAACAAAAAGAAAATTAAGCCTAAGAATTTATTTTATTTTTTTCTGTTGAAAAGGAGCCTAACAAAAATTGGATATAACTTGTTATTCTTGTTGTTTTGTATTTTTTTTTTTAAGAGAACGTTAGGAACATTTTCACCTACTAATCTAGAAACCATATAAGAAGAAGAAAATTGAAAATACCCTGAATGTATAAGGACATTAATTAAGAAAGAAATTTAACATGCTATGCATAATACCACTACAAGAAATTTAGTCTATGGCGATGGAGCTTTTCGTCGCCATAGACTTTGTTTTCCGTCGCCATAGCCTATGGCGACGGAAAACATTCCGTCGCGAGCTTCGTCGCCATATGTCCGTCACGATAACCTATGGCGACGGAAATCTGGACGGAACAGCCTTCCGTCGCCAGAGGCTATCTGTGGCGACGGAAGACTGTTCCGTGGCCATAGATACCCTATGACGACGGAAGGCTGTTCCGTGGCCATAGATACCTTATGACGACGGAAGCCAGATTTCCATCGCTATAGCTTCTGTAATTATTTTATTTGTATTAAAATTTACTATAATATTTCATCATAAATGATTCTCAAACATCACAATAAAGTTCATAAATTCCAACAATTTATATATTTCATATATCATAATTGAAAAAGATCCATAATTCATTTAAATTCAAAATTTATACATAATCCAATGTTATAAAGAATACCAAAAAAATGATAAAATCTAACCCTATTACATAAACTTTGTTGATGTAACAAAATACCTGAAATAAAAAACAAAAAATGATTAGAATCTCAAAAGGTTTATAAAAATTTGGGCAGCATAACGACGTATTTTAAATTTACCAAAAAAATTTAACCCTGTAAAAACACCATATATTAACAATTATGACTATCTTTGCTGCAGGATAGCCACAATACAATGAAATTCAAAACATATTTATATCAAATAATTTAGAAAAGTACCTCGCTATTTAGAAGAACTACCGCCATCAATATATTTTTCATTACAGTTTCTATGCTCTCATTCACAACGGGATTATTCAAGTCTAAGTTGAAAAGAACCTACGATAGTTAAATATACAATGCACACTAGTTAGTTAAGTTACATCAAAGTTTAAGAATAAAATAAAGTTCAAAATTACTTTACCTTCTGTATCGGCTCCTGATTCAATTGTAGCGAGGACAACATCTATATTATCCGTGTCGTCGAAGATCGATGTCGCCTTATTTCTCAATCCCGCAGGCATATTGTCAACAATTTCAACCTTTAGGGCGTATTTGGATATAAGATTTGTGAGAGTTTATTCAAGAATTGTCTCAACCCCATGTTTGAATGAAACGGTTTCATAAAGCTACCAAAAAGGACTCATAAATCCCTTCGTAAAATCCTCTATAAACTCTATAAATGATCCTTAAGTATTATATCACTACTATTTCAACCATTCGAAATCTTTCAATTCAAACAAAATTTTTTTATCACAACCACTCATAACTCTTTTTAATGATCTAGATACAATTAAAGAAAAACACATGCATTTGTGAATTCAATTATGAACAATGCCGCAACCACTCATATCATTCCAATTTTATCTACCTAAAATCTTTGGTAATCACTCAAATCCCTAAACATTACTCCTCATTTTTAAAACCGTTTGTCAACCTACTCTCTTATAACTTTGATAGAGGCTTCACTACTACAATTGTTAACATCTATGACCGGCTAAGAAATTTAAAAAAAAAACACGGAAGCATCTATGACCGGCAC
>JBBMEF010000008.1:1793394-1816357 GCA_037832685.1 Sicyos baderoa
AATGAAACGTAAAAGGAACGTAATTAATGAGAGAGATAAGATTTAAAAATAATTAAAAGGTTGACATTTATAAAAGGGAAGTGTTTAAATGGATGAAATATCTTAATAATGATTAAAATTTTCCAAAAATCCTGCATTAATTGATCGTAGGGGCAAAAACGAATTTAAGAAAAAGAATTAATTTAAAAAATTAAATAAAAAATTAAATTTGCAAAAACAAACTTGAATGCCTAAATTCGCAATTAGTTTTCAAAATAGATTTAGTTACTATAATTTCTCTAACTAAAAACATGTAATTTAAATTTTCTTAATCTAGAAAAAAAATAGCTATAACTCATTAATATCAAACTCAAAAAAAAAAAAACTTTTTCAAAAAAAAAAAAAGAAAAAACCCACTAATATCATTATATTTCGTAAATTTGAATCATTCTCTCATGGTAGTTAACTAAAAAAAACTTTTACCTAAAAAAGAATCAATTAATCTTAAAAACCGTTATTTTATATATAAAATTTAAGTACTCTTAACATAATTTGATTATTAAAAGTCAAACAATCTCACCTAATATCGTATTCCTTATTTTAAAAGAGAAGTTAGTTAATTATTATGGTGGTTCGAGTGGGGAAGAGAATTTTGAAATGCTTGAGGTGATGGATCAAACTGCAGTCATAAATAATAATAAAAAAAAAATTAAATAAAGATATCAATTTAAACTGAGTAATTGAAATTATTTTTTTTAAACTATTAAAATAAGTTCTTTTTTGTTGGAAAGTGGCATTAGTATTAGTATATGTCCAATAACCGAGAGATCTTGGGTTCGAGTCCCCTACTCCTAATAGATGTAATCTAAAAAAAAAGTTTTCTTTTAACAACTCAACAAAGGATAGATCTGTCCCACATGGATATATATTAAAAAAATAATAATAATAACAAACAGTGAATTGAACTTAATGACAATGATGATAATTCACATATATATTTTCGTAGCATTGTTATAAAAAGTATAAAATTGACATAATCTAAATACACTTAATTTTGAAGTTTTTACGATTATTGTTGATATGTACAATAACTAGATCTCTTACGGTATGTTTGTTTTTTTGTAGATGAATAACCACTCCTCAACAACACTTCGTAGTAAACAACCACCTTTTAACCTTTCTCCAATTACTCTTTAATCACTCTTCAAATTTTTATATTTTTTTTTCAAAAAATAACTTTTTTATCAAATCACATATTAGATCTTGTAAAACTTATCTTTTAATATCGGCTATCATCAATATTAAAATATTCATTTCTATAAACAATTTTAACTTTATTGAAAAAGTCAATAACATGTTAGTTTGATTGTAATCCAATTTAATTTTAGGTTTAAGAATTCGATTTTAAAATAAATTATTTCATAAAAAATTATCAATTAATAATAATTTTAATTCATAAAAAACCTCACTTTTTTAATAAAAAAATTTAATGTGAATATATGTCATAAAATTATGAAGTTAATTAGAATAAATTTGCAAATGAAATATAAAAATAAATTAATAGGAAATACTAAATTTTAGTTGTATTGTCGTTATAAATATTAAAATTTGATATTTAAAAGTAAAAAAAATCAAAACTAAACAAAATTAAAAGTATATAGACTAAATTGACATTTTAATTATTTTATTTTTCTCGTAGTTAATATTTTAAAAAATAATAAAAATATGAAATAAAATTTAATAAAATTAGGTATGAAAAGAAAAAAAAAAATTGAAGTTAAGAATTTATTCTTCTCCTGTGCGTTACGAAACAAATAATGTAACTATTTTTTTTTTTTTAAACAAAACAAATAATGTAACTATTATATAATATATTTTGTTTACTTTTGCTTAATAAAACCATTATATTCTATTAATTTCATTTCTTTATTTTCTAGAAGAATATATTTTTACAACTTTCTAGTAAATATATTTTTATTACTTCCTTAATAATTTATATTTTAACGGTCTATTCCATGGCAAATTTAGTTTAAAATTTTAAAATTTATTATTGTTTATTTAATTCAGTTTTTTTTTTTGAGAAATTTTGTTTAATTCATCTTACTAATACGTTTTGTAACACAATATAGATAAATTAAAGTGGATTGATAATTCAATATAATAATTTTAAATTATTTAAAAGGTGTATATATGTGTCAATGAACTAAAATGTCACGAATTTGAATTATTATTAAATTTAAAAATATAAAATACTTTTTCAGATAAAACAATTGAGGCGAATAATTAAAATTCATGAATTTTTAATTATAAATACATAATTGTTATTATTTACTTCAACCACATTTTAATTAAAAAAAATAAAAATAAATTATATCAATCACTACTATTAACCTGAATCCCCAAACGAGTAGTTAACCACTTCATTTTTTTCCACTTCACTCTTATATCCAATCCCCAAACACACCCTTAAGTTAGAACTTACACTATTTTCATAATTGTTAGAACTTACAAATTTTCATGGCCTCAATTTTAAACGTTGATACGATTTATTCAGGTATGATGTTGCATGCCCATTAACAAAACAATATTTTTAACTCCTAGTCCAATATTTTAGAAATTATTTTGTTTTAAAGAAATTGAAAATTTTCTGGCCAGGAGAGAGCAACTTCTTAGGGTCGAACATGGCCTTCCTCTTCTGGAAACCTTTCCATTTTCGGCCAAAATGGTTACTCCAATCCTTTTGAGTTTCAAAATGGGGAAGATATTGCTTCACTCCAATCCCAGCTTCTCCACAATACTTTAAAATATCTTTAGTATGACCATCAATCGTTTGCCAATCCGTGAACCCGCTCGATAATAGAATCGCCGCTGCGTAGAACACGTCTTCGTCCGGTACCACGGCGGAGGTCCGCTCGTCCCATCTGCAAAATTTCCCCGATATCCAAATGATTATGAAAGTTATATGATTTTGTAAGTTTGTTTCGTTAAGAATATGAATAAATGATTGAATATGGATAATGACTTGACAGGTAATATAACAAGAAATTTTTTTTTTTTAATTAAATGACAAAATATGACATAACATGAATATAGATATGTTTTCGTAAGCTTTTATTTCTTTACGATTAAAAAACATTACGAATGTAAATAAATGACAAAATATGACAAACCTAACAACATGAGAACTTACTTGTTTTTGAACATGGGGTAGAAGAGGAAAACGCCGGAAGTGAGGTTACGTTTTTGAATAATTCCTCTAAAAACACCCGAATCAAAGTCGGCGATTTTCGACTTCGGAACGAAAAGATTCAACCATGGATGGGGAACTTCCCATAGCCCTAGAGCTCTTAGAGCTACCTCATCTGCATGAACTCGATCCAAAAACTCTTCATACGAAGCATCCTTAATGAACTTCATCCCTACTTCAAAGCTCAATCCTTCCAACAACCCATCAAGTTCCTATAATAAAAGAAATTATTCAAAAAGATTAGAACCATGTAAACTCATTATTCAATAACCCTGGATATAAAAGAATAACACTAGCTAGTAGCTGAATAAAACTATAATATGACTAGATATTTTTAAATAGTAATTGTCACCATTAACTAATCTAATACATGATAACGGTAATGACCTCGGTTTCGAATTCAGGAATTTGGATATCCAACTTTTATCGATCTTAAATTTCCTTATGATCTGACTGCATTATCTACTCGTCTATAAATATTTCTAAGAATGAAGATTATCTATACAAATCAACAAAGTTTCTAACATAATATATTTTGTTCTCACTATTATGCTTCTTAAAAAATATACAAAAATCATCTTAATTACATAGAAAGTAAGCCTTGTTGGCATATACAACAACTACCGATTGTTTTAAATTTTTATTAAATATGAATTGCATATCTATTAGATTTATCTAATTCAAATAAGAAGGGGTGGATCAAGAAAATTTAATTTGAAGGCCAAATACTTTATATTATTTTGAAAGGTCAACTTCTATAAATAAAATGAAAAAGTAAAATAAAAAAGAAATTATAAAATACAATATTTGGGACATTATGGGTGGGATCTACATTTACGTATAAAAAAATAATAAAAAATTCAAGATTTTAGGGGTCACTTATGTTATAAATGATGGTAAACATGCATGAAAATTGAAGGGGCGGGTGGCGTGTTTGCTTGATTATTGTAATTTAATTCAACTTCATAATTATAAATTTGATCTTAAAAATCGATATTTGACTCTTATTTTATTTAAGTCTCCCCAATTTAAACTCAAAAAAATGTGGAAGAACAGTGCAATCGTGTCGACGTTCATTCATATACCTCTCCTAAACTCGACCATTACATTAACTAAGACTTCATTGAATAATTTTTGGAATGAAAAAAGAGAGAATTTGAGTACCTGGTCAACGGAAGCAGAAGACTGTTGATCATAATATTTGACAGTTTCAAGAACATAAACGATGCCGTTTTGGGAGATAAGGGACGCTATTTTGGGCTGGTCGGCGAGAGGGTAGAAAGAGGAATTATCAGGTGTGATCAATTGTAGCAAAAGCAAACCCTCAACGTAATTCAGGCCGTTGGATTTCTCTTTCCCATTGTTGGATATCAACCGCTCTTGATCACTTGTAAATGCACCGAAGTTTGTGTAAAGCATTCTCACCCATTTTACCTTAAAAAAATCAAAACAAAATTCATATTAAAAAAGTATAGTGTTGACCAAAAAAAAAAAAACATTTAAAAAGTCAAAGATACCGTTGAGTGTACGTAAGGTCCGTTAAAAAAATAAAAATAAAATCTTTAATTATTAAAAATTTCATTCTTCATAATCTTTCAATAATTTTTGTAGAGTTTAGCCGGCTAAGGCCTGTTTAATGCCTAAAATGTGTTTTCATTATTGTAAATTAATCCATCAAATTGGTTTTTATTGACTTAGTAATAAAAAAAAAATAAGTATAATAACTCAACTTTTTTTAGAACAATATTAAGTGTGTACTTAATTTCAAAAAAGAAATCGAATAATCATAAAGAAAGAGAGAACGTACCCTAGTTGATGATGGTGCGAGGGCAATTCTAGCTCGAGTAATGATACCAAATTGACCTAAACCGCCAAGGACGGCATAGAAGAGTTCAGGATTGATACTAGGAGAGCAAGTCAAGAATTCTCCTTTTCCTGGTCATTTAAAAAGAAAGTATTATTTTTGTTCATTTAACTAGGGTTAAATTTATAAACTCTTGATTATTTGATCATACAAGAATACGTCACTTCAGTTAATAAAAAGTTTTTAACTTATACTCGATAATAATATTAATAACTATATATATATTTTTTTTATATGACTATATTTTCTTTTAATTACCTACTTTTTCATGCAATTAATAGTATGAACTTTTTGAAGTAACGCATTGTTGTTGTCATGGGACCAAATAATCTATCCAACAAATTGTTTGAGTTACAAAAGGATGCAAAAAAAAAAAAAAAAAAACTAATTTAGAAGAATTTTAAATTTTAATGGCATTTGATTGGGGTTTTATTTGGACAAATGTGCTATTTTTTTTATGTGACGTATGAAACTGAAATTGTCGACCCAATTAACAAAAAGACATACCTTATACGACATTTTCAATGGACTTTACACATTTTTCATCATCGATTTGTCCTATTCACAAAAATCTCATATATATATATATATATATATATATATATATATATATATATAACACAATTCAAAGTTATTTTATACTATGTAAAGTGACCCATTTGAAACTAAAGAAGTTTTTTTTTGTCACTAAAGTTGTAATTCGTGACTTATGATTCGTGACAATTTTTAGACATTAGACATTGTAGGAATATTTATAAGATAAAAGTTCTAATTTTGACTACATTGTTACAAATAAGAAGAGTTAAGTTATGATGTATCTTTTTAATGAAATATAAATTATTCGATGAAGAATCTGTTATAATATAGTTGTCTTTCGATAAATGTTGGGTATAGATTAAAAAAAATTATATTTTTTCATCTTAATCAAACCCGTTTTACAATTTCTCTCATATCCAACAAATGAAAAATTGACTACCATATTGTGACGATCTCATTAAATAGTTTTTCGATAAAGAATGACAAATTTGATGCAAAAAAGATTTAAAGAGATATATATATATATATATATATATACCTGTTATGACGTCAAGTTCATGAACATTGTTGATTTGAGGACCGAATCTAAACGTTTGGCCACTAATTCCAGCATTCGACAATGTTCCCCCGACAGTAATATGCAAATAATCCGTCCACGAGACGGGGCTAAATCCCTTACTCGTGGTCGCATGGAGTACATCGATCCATTGTTGCTCGGCACCAACATCAGCATACGGTCCCAAAGACGACGACGTCGATACCACAATTCTATCACTCCCTTGTCCAAAACTAGCCAGCGACGACATGTTCACGACGACTCCGTTCTCCGCAAAGGCCTGCCCGCGAACGGAATGGCCCTGACCCCGGGCAGCGATATCCCATAGTCGTACCGGGCTCAAGTACATGAGCTGGATCAAGCCAGCGATGTCGTTTTCGGTCACCGGGAAGAAAACGTGGGCAGGGTTGTGGCTGATCATCCGGCCATAATCTATGGAAGCTGAGTTAATGGTTTGTAGGTCATTTCTGAGCAAGTCTGTAATTGCTTTTGGTAGAAAAGCCACTGCCAGAAACGGTGCGTTTTGGAGGAACAGAAAACAAGTCAAAATTACAATGAAGAAATTCATTTTTGTTTGCAGAAGAAAAAAGGATGATGAAGAAAGAAGAACATAAAACATGCATATTTATAGACAGAGAAAATAAAGATCAAAACTATATTAAAAAAATAAAATCTAAATTTAAATTATGAAGAATGTGTGTGGAGAATGAATGTATTGGCAACCTATAATTGACTTCACTTTTTTATATTATTTTGTTTATATATCCTATAATTGATTTCTTAACTTCTTAAATTAATTAAACATTATAAAGTTTTAAATGGCATGGTTGTTTTGTAATTTCTGTTTCAATAATTTGTTACATTTTTAAATGGAGTGTGTGAAGAATAATAGTAAAGTATTGTTTAAGAAATTGTTTATTTTCTTTTCTGGTGGAAGTTAATGCGTTAATATTTTCAATGGAAGTTAATGCGTTAATATTTTCAATTGTCATGGGACCAAATAATCTATCCAACAAATTGTTTGAGTTACAAAAGGATGCAAAAAAAAAAAAAAAAGTATTGTTTAAGAAATTGTTTATTTTCTTTTCTGGTGGAAGTTAATGCGTTAATATTTTGGTAAACAATTTTTTTTTCTGAAACGAGATTTCAAACGTGTTAGTGACTAAGCTAATCTAATAAGAAATTAATTAATTTTGATGCATGGTTTCAAATGTCACGTAGTTTCTTAGATACCTTACAAGTCCCTTGTTGATTTATATATAGAAAAATTGAACTTTTTATAGAATAATAATATTAATATTAATAAAATATATAGAAATTTTGTGATAAGTAGAAACTTTCTAAAATAACCTCATTATTCTTGTATCAAAAAAAGAAAAAGAAAAACTACCGAGGGTCCGTGAGTTATATTGTTTGGAGTTAATTCCATTTTAACTCTCTATAGTCACAAGTTCGAAATTTCTACTTAGAATTAATTTCTTACGTATTTTCTTTGACATCTAAACATTGTAAGGTCAAATAGTATGACTCGTGATAATAGTAGTGGATTATCTCGAATATTAAAAAAAAAATCAAAATTTTAAATTTGATATATCTTTATTTCATATTTAAATTTTTTTAATCAAGTTACAGATTTTATAATTCAAAATATGAATATTCATATCAATTTACAATATAACTTTCTTAAATTTGGGAATTATTATCATATTATTTTTTCTAATTGGCATATTCACCTTTTAGGTAATTTATTGCTTGTAGAAAACTATATAATTTTTTTGGGTTGATCTAGATTGTTTGAAAACCTATCGTGGAACTATTAATAAAGCTGATTTTAGATAATCAATTACTTGTGGAAGATTATATTTACTATTATTATTGGGTTTTATTTTTGGGCGGCCTATATAACAGACATATATATATATGGTGGAACTATTAATTTGCATGCTATTTTCAGAGATACGTTTTGATTTTCAGTGTAGCTTTATTTTATTTTATAGATTTTTTTTTCTCCAAAAACAAACGTCATTGATTTTTCTACAGCCAACAAATTGCATATGATTTGTTCAGTTTACACTAGGTTTCAACATATAATTAAACTTTTTGAGTCTTCCATTTAAATTGTCAACTCTACAAAGTTGCATGAAATTTTTTATCTTCTCCTCATACAACATATATATAAATAATATAATATAATATAATAATAGCTCTCTTTGTCAAGTTTGGATTGTATTGATCAAATTATTGAACTAGTTGTATCCTTAATCTTTGGTTGAATTTCTTTCCAACAATATATATTGTCTTAAGAAATTTAGAAATTATAACGGTTAATCATCAACTTATTTTAAATTCACCAGTAGAAATTGGGACAATGATGACCGGTTAGGAATTTTTTTTAAAAAAAATACGGAGATATTTATGACCGGCATGAACAAAAGTGACCGACATACCTTTTGCCAGTCGCAAATATATATTGGTGACTGGCTTAACTTTGACCGGTAGCCAGTCATAATAGACCAACGATTCTTGAAGGTTTATTATGACCGGTAACCGGAGTCATAAAAGACTATCCTCAATCATAACCGACAATCAATTATAGATGAGAAATGGTCATAAAATGTCATCTATAACCGACGATCGGTCATAAAATGTCAACTATGACCGACGACCAGTCATAATAGACCTTCATCAATTTTTTTATGAGAAATGGTCATAAAACAATCATATTCAAAGTTGAGATATATAATATTATATATCTCAATTTTGAATATGATTTTTTTTTCTAACTAAAAGTGGTTTTATGTTTCTATAGAAATATGTATTTTTGATAAAATTTTGTCATAAAATAATTTCCTTGATTTAAGCAAGTATTATAAATAATAGATAATCATGGAAGTTTTAATGAAAAAGTAGTTTATTTGTTTGGTTTACTCAAATTGTTTTACAACTTTCCACCTTTGCTTTTAAAGTTGGAAATCACTTAAAAGTTAAGAGTCAACCATGAGCATAATTAGATTTTGAGTTTGAAGGGATTAAATTTGTTCCAAGTTTCTCAAGATAAAGGCTAAGCTAGCTATGCTCTCAAATTAGACTACAAGATTAGATAGCTACCTTTTTCTTGTATATGATGTAGTTGATAATTTGGGTTACCTTTTTATTTTGCATTTATCCTAAATATTTTTACCTTTAATTTAATTATTCTATACATATTGGTCTCTCATAAAAAATTATAAAACTAGAAATGTTAAATGAAATATGTAATTCACAAACTTACAGACAAGTATTTGAACTAGTGTTAAACTTTAAATTTTGTATTCAATAAATCACTAAAATTTAATGATTTATAAAATTATTAATAATAATAATAATAAATAAATAGGGAGGATATGCTAATTTAAGGAGTTAAGATTTATTAGATATTATAGAATTGAAAGGAAAATTAAATCCTATCCAAAATTGATGATAGTATATGACATATTGCTTGAGAGTTGACTAAGGTTAAGAAAAGAATTACGACATCACAAACGACCCATTTTTACAGATAAGCCAATTAATAAATAGGGAAAGATAATGTCCAACTTCTAAAATAGATAGAAAGAGCAAATCAAACATTTTTAACAAACCCCAAATGGATATATAACCACTCAACCAAGAAAATAAAATAAAATATTTGTAACAAAAATATTTGTCTTCATTCCAATAGCATTAAAGGTATTTTAATTATTATAGCAACACAACCAAGGCTGTTTCTATGGTTATTATCCAAATTTTAAAATCTTTCTAAAATTAAATAAATAAATAATGGTATAGAGACAGTCCATATTGTTTATAACTTAAAATTTAATCTTATATTCTAACTTGACCAAATTTGTGATTTAACAATTATAATCAAATAGAAAAGAAAAACCTCATTTTTTATTGCGATTGTACCGTAGGACTTGTGAGATTTCATGAGAATGACATTAAATCTTTGTAAATTGAAATGTCATGTGATGTCATTTTGAGAAACCCTCTTGATTTTATGGCTTTCAAATTATTCTAATAACAAACTTCCTGTCACAAAATTATCCTAAAACAAGATTTTGATGATCAAATCAGATCATATATTTCATATATATATATGCAAAATAAGTCACCGTCCAATCGGATTATGTTAATCAAATCCAATCTCAGATGAGAGTAACAAGATATTTAGATGACGGGAAAGTAGGGAAATGAACACAGAAGAGAGAACAGAAAAAGAGATAAAATTAGAAGGAAAAACTCGACCAGTGCCCCCATATATCAGAGAAATTCTTCTTCTTCTTTTTTATATCTATGAATGTTCAAGTCAGCTTACTCAAACCATTTTACGAGCCAACCACCCCACTTTAATAAATTTAATCGTCTAAGAAACCTAAACGAAATGAATTTCTATGCAAGTGATCCACCAAACTATTAGCAACTCGCTGCCCCCAAACGCCCCTTAGTTTCTTCGAGCTCTCTTGACTATTAGACCAACCCACTAAAAATAAAATTAAAAATGACTCAGAAGATAATAGACCATTTAGTATAATCAACCTAATTAGAACACCTCATATTAGTTTAATGGGAGCCTCATCCAGTTTCGTAAGGCGCAAACAAAACACAAACTAAGCTAATATAAAACACTTTCGGTAGCCAAGTAGAAAAATAATAATAACAATAAAAAAAAAAAACAAAGCTATAGCAAGCAAGAGAAACACACATGGAACACAAAATAAGAATATATTATAATATAATCAGATTTAAGCCAATGCAAAGGCACACACAAAATAAGAATATATATATATATATATTAATTAATTTTTTTTATATTTTCGGGCAGCTTGCGCGCACCTCAACTAATGTTATGAGATATACTACCTGACCCTACATACTATAACATTTGGATGCCAAAGAAAACTCGTAGAAAATTAATTCTTAGGTAGGTTGCCACCACCATGGATTGAACTCATCACCTTGAGCACTCAAGAGTCTTCTTTGATCACTTGAGCCACTCCATGATGGTAATATATATATATATATATAAAATAAGACTTGAGCCAAAGCAATGCCAACTGCTGTCGCTTACAATACCAACCACAAGCAGGCCGACCATCCATCAGCCCACCGCCCCCACTCCCTAATAACACACTCCAAGGGCCACACAACTCAGCTTTCAAATTCTATATTCTTTATCTCAATGAATTGACAACAAAGTTTCTTTACCCACAGAAAAAGTAGTAACAAACAACACATGCACTTTCCTATCAGATCATGCCATCCCAAAATGTGACCCTCACCTCTCTCCCAGTATTGACTTTCTCACCCTCCTTCCTTTGAAGGGACACTAATTGAGCTAAGGTTTTTCTAAACTCTATTTTTGTTCATGACCACACAAACCACCAAACTTATTAGCCCCACTACATACTTAAAGGCACATGTGTGTTTGTGTTTGTGTTTAGGTCTAGACCCGAAAGACGACATGAGATTTTAAACTTAACATCACTTGCGGATTTCGAACCTGAGACCTCATGCTCTACCAACTAAACTGCCCCTTAAGGATGCAAAGGGGCAACCATTGAACATCAACATGTTAGGTTCTTACGCACACAATATTTTTGCCACAATTAGCAAATCAAGTCCAAACTCCAAGTTCGACCATGATTGGTTTTGTTGAATTTCTAGTGTTACACTCCCCTTTACCCACAAAAGCAAAGCATCATGATACATGCTGTCAAGTTTTACTATTTGTGAAAACAATATGTGCTTTGACAAGTTCCCAAATGCAAAAGAGACAATAATAGTTTGAGCTGAGAAAAAAGTGGGGGAAAGATGGAGGGACACGTGTCTTGAGTTATTTCTGTAAAGGGTTTAAAAGACAAGATCAAGATAGCCCTCTATACAAAGCACTCATAAATTAGAACAGAGTTTGACCAAGATTTTTTTCTATTTAAAAAAAGGATAAAATCAATAAGCTTATCTCCTGAGGTAACGCTACAAGGATTGAAGAAAGCGGGACAAAAAGTGTCATGATCCCATACATAGGTTTTTGGAACTTTAACAAAAAAGAAAAAAAAAAACTGTTATGACCACTTACTTGTGGAGTCTTAAGTGGACTAGCAC
Organism: Sicyos baderoa; assembly: GCA_037832685.1. Taxonomy (NCBI): domain Eukaryota; kingdom Viridiplantae; phylum Streptophyta; class Magnoliopsida; order Cucurbitales; family Cucurbitaceae; genus Sicyos; species Sicyos baderoa. The sequence goes on from JBBMEF010000008.1 coordinate 1,805,701, forward strand.
AAGTAGAGAAAAGGATGCACAAAAGTCCATATTATTTGTTTGCCATGGTTTCATTGTCAAGCAGCAGGAACCTTTTTCCCATCTTCGATGAAGAAAATTGCAGTTTCTGGGACCTGTTACAACCATGGATTAAAAGAGGCATGTATAATAATATTCAAACAAGCTCACTATCCCAAGGAGATTCCACCAGATTTCCAAATATATCTTACGTCCTCACAATTAAGATTAGAAATAAATGATGATGGGGGAGGGGATTGAAAGAGGAACAGCAGTCGGTACAATTAAGATCAAACATTAGGAAACATAATGCAATGTTTGATAACTTTTTCAAAAAGAAATCTCATCTGGTATCAAACATATGACAGCGAATATAATGGGGCATTATTTTTACATTAGAACAAGGAGAAAAAAAATGCTTTTATTTTTACTATTATTTATTGCTTGGTAAATTATTGCAAAATGCGTAAAAATACTAGGATCAGAAAGTGAAGTTCAAGTTGAAGGTGGTGTATAAGACATCTAGAGAGGAGCTATATGCATCACTAATGAAATGGAAAAGTAATCAACGACTACGACCTAGTTGATATATTCTAATTGCCTAAATTCTAATCCAGTTTTTAGCTAAATTGTCTAAACCACATTAGTGACAATCCATCATGACAACTCCAGACCCCAAGAGATGGAAAAGACCAATAAAAGTAATTGATAGGGTAAGACTGGAAAAAACGCAAATAACCAAGTTGAAACCTGCTTTATGGTTCCCTCACTCACTGGCCACCAGTTCAAAAAAGAGAAGAAGCTTTTTGGGAGAACTTTATCAGTGCTTTTTGTTGGAACATTTGGATCAAGCGCAATAGAAACTTTTTCAAGACAAGGAAAGCTCTTACTCTCTTATTTTTTAGAACATTGTTGTAATTGGTGTAACCAATCCCCTTTTTCAATCAGTATAGCTTTTCCAACCCTCCTCCCTAATTGAGTGATCTTTTGTAATCTCCCTCCTTAGAGTTTTCCCCTTTCTTTTGGTATTTCATATATCAATGAAATTTTTTCTTATAAAAAAAAAACATGTTTTATGATTTTTTTAAAAGACCAAAATTAAAGATAACACTTCTTTAGTTTTGAACCCACAATGGTGCATCCTTTGCAGGAGACATGAGGAAAGCTTGCTTCATTTTATTGCTTGTTGTCTATGACTTGTGGGATTGCTGGAGGAGATCGTTTAAGGTTAGTGGGGGGCAATAAAGATGGGCATTCTATGTTGGAGGCGGTGCTACTGCATTCTCCCTTTAGGGAGAGGGGCAAAGTATTGTGGCAGACCATTTTTTTTTCTTTTTGAAGCATTCCAGCTTCTTTGTTGTGTTATGGGAGATTTGAATGAGAAATAAGAGGATTTTAGTGACAAAGAGAGGTAAGATGAGGAGTTTTGGAGTATTGTTACGCTGGTTTGGACTCCTGAATTTTTTTCGGGCTTGTTTTTTTATGTGTCCTTGTATTCTTTCATTCATTTTATGAAAGTTCCGTTTCTTACCCAAAAAGAGACCAAAATTAAAGATCTTTCTATGTAATCTACCACACTAGACCAAAGCATGAGTGTGTGTACAATCAAATAATCCACTGACTCCTCCTGAGTTGGGTTTTAGTAGTACAAGGTCTACATAGCACTATCCCTATTTAAGAGGGAAAAAAAGGAGAAACTCAAATGACAAATTCAACAATTTCGTAGATCAAAAGGGATGGGCTTTCCAGGCCACCAATTTGGTGTACTGATGCTATATTAGAGAAGAGCCCAAAATGAGTAGACCATCAAGAAAAAGAGCTTTAGTAACATGGCATTGAGCGTGATCGTAGAAATGTGATGGATAAGGCTAAAGGTCAAATAATACTCTAGGTTGTTATATGGATTGGACAATCAAAAATTAGCATGAAGGGAAGGCATGAGAGAAGCAAGTAGAGGAGAGATGGACATGAGTAGTTGAAAGCCAGCATTCTTGGAACTTAGAACAGGCCCTCCTGAACATTTTGAATCGCTTTTTCTCAAAAAAAATTACATATTATGTACTTAAGTGACAAGAGAACATAGACAGAGAGAATCTGGTTGGAGCCAATTGAGTGGCAGGAGAGATGGAAGTGAGTTCAATTCAATGCAAGATGACCTACAGAAGATTCTCTATGCAGGGCAGGAATGTAAATTTCACGGACAAAGTGGAGCAATTGTTGTGATTGAAAATTTTGTCTCCAATTTAAATAAAGGTAGCATGTAAGGAGATGAAAACCACGTGCCCTGCCCTTCACTTCTATGCAGGGCAGGAATGTAAAGAATTGTGCAACAATGGTTTTTTTTTTTTTGAAACAAAGGCAACCACACCCGTCCCAAGACAAGGCACAGGGAGACATCGAAGAAATAGAGACATGAGAAGTGTCTACAAATTAATGTCACAAGTGAATCTCAAACGGGACCTTGAGGGGAGCACACATTCAAAGCCCAACAATGATTGTAAATACCTGAATCCAGTGCATTCAAGAAAATGTTGGAGTTCTTACGCTCAAAAGAACAATTTTGAATGCTGGATATTCAAATCCAAGCAACCGTGCCTCAACAAACTGAATGGTCTGATATGATTTGGATGGGCAAACTTATGAGATTTATTCTTCTTTTTTTTTTTTGTAAAGAAACAATTTCATTGATTATGAAATTACAAAATATAGTTATATATTACTGAGTATCAAATGAATGATCTCCAGTAATTAAATAGAGTTTCATAACTATATGAACAAAATAAAGGACTTGGTTTACACCAAGATATAACATTAAAAATGATGGCCTCCAAAAAAATGATCATAGTTTGAGCCTTTGTCTTTGAATATCCTTTTGTTCCTCTCCAGCCATAGATTCCAGCAAAAAGCTCTAATGAAATGCTCCCACAAGATCTTCTCCTTCTTAAAAGGGTGGCCCAAAAGTGTAATAGTTAACAATGAGTGTGGATCCGGTTGCAACGTAATTGGCCAGCTAAATGCATCTCTAATGTAGTTCTAAAACCTTGTTGCATATGTGCATTTGCTAAAAAGGTGGGAAATGGTTTCTGTATCATTTGTACAGATAGAACACCATTGAGGGGATAATGCATTATTCATAAGCCTCCTCTGTAGCTTATCATTAGTCAATAAAGCCCCATGCGATAATTCCCACAAAAAGAATTTGATCTTTGGGAATTTCCCCTTCCAAATTGGTTCATAAAGATTGGTAGGGAGATCTTCGTGGCTGTTGGATAAAACCTTCACCATAGATTTGACATTAAATAATCCCGAAGGATCCACCCTCCAGATTGGCAAGTCATCCCCATCAGCCAAAAACGATAGGTTCAAATGTAGTGATAAAGCGCAATATTCTTCAACTTCTTCATCCTTCAAGTTTCTTCTAAGCCCCAGATCCCATGCCAACTGATCCTGGTTCAAAATGGAACTCGCCACCCTTCCTTTGCTTTTAGATAAGGAATGTATGAGTGGATAAATACTAGCCAAGGATGCATCATGTATCCATACATCTTCCCAAAAGAGAGTGTCATTCCCGCTTCTGATCTTATAGGCAATATTGTTTAGGGTCTGCTGCCTCATCGATAAGATGGATCTCCATGGACACTTAAATGCTTTGTTGGAACTCAATGTTGGTTTGTTAATACAAGTCGATTGTCCAAATTTTGGATCAATAATTCTTTTCCATAAGGCATTTTTTTCCGTGTTGTATCTCCAGATCCATTTCGCCAGAAGAGCCTCATTTTTAATTTTCATATTAACAATGTCGAGGTCGCCATGGTCATGAGGGAGAGTAACCGTATGCCAATTTATAAGATGCATACCCATGTTATCAGCATGTCCTTTCCATAAGAAGTTTCTGATCAATCTTTCTAGGTGTGCCTATTAGACTGTCTCACACACGAGTCGAGGTGCGCGTAAGCTGGCCCGGACAATCACATATATCAAAAAAAAAAACTTTGAGAAAAATTAGAGGGAATTTGCAAAAAAGTTGAGTTATTATTGCGAAAGGATCATATCTACAAAAGAATTTCAACATCTAGAACCAGGAACTTGCAATCTATTTTTTTTTTATAAAAGGGAATAGGAGCTTCGTCCCACTACATACCTGGGACTAGGAGCACCCACTCTCGTCCCAAGGCTCGAATTCAGAAAACAACAAGGGCTTTTATAATTAAGCTCACTCGTGGGTTTCAAACCTGAAACCTCCAAAAGAGCATACCCTCAAGCCTATACTAATGAGGCCGCCCCAGTGTTTTCAAGGTCATCGCCTTTCCTCGCCTATGGCCATCGCCTTGCACATAGGCGAGTATTGCGTCTCTAACATAGCTAAGGCGAGCTCCTTCAATCAAGCCCTCGCCATTTTGCGCCATGCATCGCCTTCACCTCAAGCCAAGGCATGCGCCTTGTTAAAGTTTTATTTATTTATCAATATTCTAACTTAATATCCCCAAAAAGAACCTAGAATTAGCTCATGAAGAAGTCCAACAACCATGCAAAGTCTTCAGTAAATTATTATTTGTATAAAAAAATTAAAGTCAATCGAAAGTATAAAAAAGAAAAGATTCTACCTCAATAACTCGAATAAACACACACATACCTAGAATTAGCTCATGAAGAAGTCCAACAACCATGCAAAGTCTTCATTAAGGATATTGAATTTGTTTCATGGCTATTTAAAATATATGTGTGTGTGTTTATTCGAGTTATTGAGGTAGAATCTTTTCTTTTTTCTACTTTCGATTGACTTTAATTTTTTTATACAAATAATAATTTACTATGTAGCGTATATCTTATAACAACATAATTTTTTTAATTTATTCTTTTATTTTTTACTTTTTAGTATAATTCCGTATGAATTTGAAATTTTATGGAAATACATGTTTTAATTATCAATTTATGCTCAATGTATTATTTAGTTATGCATTTATTTGTTGCGCCTCTCTTCACTCGGGCCTCGCCTTTTTATCGCCTCTCGCTTTGAGACGATCAAGGAGAGTATCGCCTTGCGCTTTGAAAACATTGGGCCGCCCCTTGGGGACATAACTTGCAATCTGATATTAGAAGCAGGGGGTTTATTAGTTGGAATCACTAGACATAGGACACACGATCTATCTGAAACTTTGAACTCACTGACAAATTATCATTGACTACTCTAAATTGATAGAGCAGCAACTTGAGACTGTAGGCACTTCTCTACATTGGAGAGAATTGGGGGAATAGCTAGCAAGCACCAACGTCTCGAGCAAACCCAAGATTACCTAGTTCTTTTTTATGGTTAGGAAGACATGTGTATGATATAGTAGCGCTAAGAAATCAGTAGTGCCCAAAGAGGCTAGTAGATTGGAATTAGAGGAATCAAATTAGTGGGAACTAGGAAGATCGGGCTTTGATTTTGAAAGAGTACATGGCTCTACTCTATACCATTATATACAATCATTAAAGCTATATAAATACACCTAGAGACTATTCAACGTTGAAGTCTTTAACTGGATGTCTCTTGTGCATGTAGTAATAGAACTGGTGTGACAAATAAGAACTTAAAATAGAAAATAGAGTTGAACCAAAATTGTTTCCTTCATGTGTTTGTTCCCCTTTGTGTTAAATAATATATAAAATAATAATAATAATTAAAATAAAATAAACGGGACACTTTCAGAATCACTAGATAATGAAGAAATATTTTTTTTGATATTTGTGAGTGTCCAACCTTGTTTATGTGAACCTTAACTATTTTCCCATAACAGTCGTCCAATCCTATTATACTTGGTTGTCAAGGTAACCCATAGAAATTAATTTCTATACAATAGATTGAACTCATTCTCTCTAAGCTCTTCAGCCCTCCTCCTGCATTATGTGCCAATCTGATTTCGAAACACAACAGCATCTATTTATGGGATGTAGAATCTCTTTTGGAATTTGGGCTCACTTTCTATCTGCCTTTAATTGGTCCACTCCCTTACCCAACAGATTATCAGATTTAATTGTCTATATCATTTTGGGGCATCCCTTCAGTGGAGACATAGAGACATTATGGCTCAGCATTATTGATGCCTGCCTGTGGAGTATATAGAAAGAACGTAATTGTAGGCTTTTTACAGATGGCCATACCTACAAGGACCACCATTCTCTTGTTAATTCTATTTTATATCTATCCTTGTATTGGTGTCACTTTATCTCCCCCTTTTGTAACTATGACTTAACCACATTAATCACTTAGTGACATAGTTTTATTTGATGTATCGATAGGATGTAATTTTCAACCATCAATGAAAATTTTGTGTCTCCTATCAAAAAAAGAATTCTCATTACCTTTACCACTAGGTCAGCCCATGTTGGTATATCAAAAAAATAACAATTAAATATATAGACACTTGACCTAGTAGTTTCAGAAGGGGAAATTATGTCACCTCACCCTTTTCTAAAAGGAACCAGAACCAACAACAATTTATATGTCATTCATATTGAATATAGCCTAATCAAATTCAAAAACATAAGGTAAAGACTAAAGAGTAAAAGAATGGCATGCAAGTACAGGGTCGGAACGAGTTCAGCAGCAGTGGGGAGTAGATATATGTTTTTCTCCCTAATATTAATAATGAATAAGAATCTTACATCGGACCAAGTCTCGGTAATAAAATCCACAATGTCATAGGCTATGTCCCCTTGAACATCAATTTGCTCTTTCTCAGTTGGCCCCTGAACCAAGCATTAAGTAGATGATAAGATATCAAGAGGCATCTACAATAGAAGGACAATTAAAAAAATGGCACCAGAAGTTAATCACCTTAACCACTGAGGCCCCAGTGGCGAACTTTTTCCCAAGTTTCTTTGAAGCATCACTTAGTTTAACTCCTAAATCCAGTTAAAGAAATGTTACTGGAAATTAATGTAGCAATAAAGAAATGTCAAGTAGGGAAGAAAACAAAGTGTTGCTCACCAAAAAGTTCCAACCCTTTTACAGTTGTGATGCACTTTCTCTTATTTCGTGTAACCTTCTCAATTATGACTTCTTGCTTCTCCTACATGTAAAAAATCCAACAAATTAGATTCATCGTGTTTGTGTTATTGAAAAGTACAACAGAACTGAGTTTAAGAACTAAATTACTTTTTTCTTTATCTTGCCACCAGGAAGACGCTTCACTTCCTCTTGCTTAGGTGCTGTAGTTCTCCACCAAAAGAGAAAATAGTGACTAGAAATCTCAGTAGTAGATTAAGACCATTAAATTATTAACAAACAGTGATGGAAAAGAAAACGTTGGTTAATAAACAGTACAAATAGAAGATGTCAGACACAATACAATCAAATTGAAAGTTACCTTCAGAAGAGGCATATGAATTAGAACCAATTGGAAAAAAGGGGAAATATTGAATGAGATTTTTGGATTACTTGTTGCAATGTCTTTGAGATGAAGAAAGTCTAACAATTCAATTAATCATAATGGTCTAATGTTCTATGTTCCGATATCAAGAATGCTAACTCTAGGCAGGTACTGAACAATTTTCCAACCTATGGAACAAATTTTTTTATATATATCTATGAGTGTTCAAACCAACTTACATCTAGGAATCTTCAACTTTGAAATTCCCTCCCTTCTTCCCTCTCGACTTTTTGAAAACCCTAGGTGCTCACGATCCTTCCTCTTCCTCTAGAACCGAGGAGGAGAAAAAAATACTCTCTACCAGTGTCGAGTTCCAGCCTCTTCACCAGCTCCTCACATCCTTCTTTATTGGCATCACATATTGTGAATCCTCTAGTCAGCAAACCTTTCTCTTCATCTATTGTGCTTCCTCCTTCCCCCATCAACGTCGAGCACACGTCTTTCTCCTGCCTCACGGGCACGTCTTTCTTAAACCATGTCGTTGTCGTGCTCCGTTTGTTTCTCCGGCCTCTACTCATTTTTTTCAACGTCATGACTCATACCTACTGTGTTTTGCACTGAGTTTCGACATCGTACAATACCTACCATCCTTGCTCGTTGTTCATTTCTCTAGCCTCTGCTCGTATTCCTCCCCCGACCAAGCTCGACAGCATGAGCCTCTAATGACTTCCTCTTTTTCAAGTACTCCATTGGCGCCTTTTCTCCCCAATCATCCATCGATTGCTCAAGTTTTCGACAACAACTTGTCATCTTCATGTCGAGCAAAAATAGAAATTTTCCTCCATGGAAGCTCATCATCGGCAAACCTCTCCTTGTTTCTTTGCATTCTCTACCGGCAACATCCACTTCTTTTTCTCCATCAAGCGGTTTTCTTCTCCAACACAACAATGGGCTACTTCCATAGTTCCTTATACTCTGACAGTAGCAACACACATTTATCCTTCTTCTTTATCGGCCATCTTTAGAAATTAGAGGGAATTTTTTTTGGAATTATTCGGGATTGCAAGTTTCGCCATAACCCACCATGTATTTCCTCCTCTCTATTAAGAGGGTTATCTATTTTTTATTCGTGTATTGGCTTGAAATATTGGATTTTCCTATGTATTTGCCTTCCAATCGGCCATTATACTTAGTTTTTGTCTCACTTATAGTTGTTTCGATAGTTATTCTGTACAACTTACAACTATCGATGAAATTGTTTTGTTTCTAACGCATCTCAATTATTCTCGCGTAAAACCATATGCTACATTTGGTAGTTAAGGAATCCCAAGGTAATTAACTTCTAAGAGAAGGTCACCATGGATTTAACCTAATAACTTATTACTTACCCAATGCCCTCTTGACCACTAGACCAACCTATAATGGTTAGAAAAATCTTCTTATCTGTAATAATAGAAAGATCATTCAATGGTCTCCGGTCTCGAAGTGCCTGCTATTACCGCCAAAATCCAATACTCGAAATTAAGCGTCGACACCCTACTCACTTTCAATGCTAAAAATGGGTATCTCGGATAACTAAGTACAATTAACCTGATGAAAATTTCAGGAAAAATATAAATCATAAATCGAACATTAACATCTTGGGCAGTAGCTTCAACCCTATTCAAGAGAACCTAGCATGTAAATATATTTGACAAGTTAACCTGAAGAAGCGGCTCCATCGCCAGAAGAAGATGAGATAGTGGTGGAGTGCAGTTGATCAGAAACTTTCCCAGCTTCCTTCGCATTGGCTTCTACATACAAACAAACAAACAAACAAATAAATGTTAGTCGAATTCATAGATTGAGAGAAAACTCAATAGAAAGCGATTAGGGTTCGGGAGAGCGAACGACCTTTGAGGAGATCGGGGTAGAGGTCTGGGGCATTCTGGATCAACCAGGGCTTGCATTTCTCGAAATCGGGGCCGAATTCGCAATACTCGGCCGGCAAACTGCAGACAAGGCAGTACAGAACGCGCACCGGTTGGGGTTTGTCCGCCATTAGAGCTCCTCAAGCAAGCACGGTGTCGCAGGCAGCCCCCTTTTCGGTCCGAAATGCAGTTTTTTCGCTTGGTTCCCTTTTTGCTGCCTCAGAATCAGATTCGAAGCTGTTGCGTTGCTGTTGCTATTGCTATGTTGTTTTCTACAATGTTTTCATTCATCTATTTATTCTTAACCTATTGTTTTTTTTTAGAGTAATTTGGGTGCACCCGGGTAGTACCCCCACCGTGATACGTTTCATTTAGAGCCACACATCTTTTTTTTTCTTTTAATTTTTTTTATAATAAATATAAAAAAGGAAAATTATAGTTACTAGACCTATTATGAAAACTAATTGCAGATTTAGGCACTTAAGTTTTTTTTTTTGCAAACTTGTATTTCCATTTAATTTTTAAATTTAAATATTCTTAAATTCGATTTTGCCCTTAGAGACATTAAATGGAGAATTTCGAATTTGGTCATAATAGTATTAAATGCAGGATTTTCAATTAATCACCTTCCTTTTATAAATGTCTTTTAAATGATTTTTGATTTTTATCTCCCTTCTTTATTTTTTCCTTCTACCTTTTTTCTATCTTCTTCATCTCTCATACACCATTTTCTTTTCTTTTCTTTTCTTTTCTTCATTTTCGAATTCTCTTCTCATCATTTTCGAAATCTCGTTCGTCACGTAATTCAATCGAGCATTTCTTGTTTGACTACACCGTATAATCTGTCATTTCTCCTTTAATCGTCCCTCGAGATGTCTCAGATTCTTGAATACGGTATGATCAATTTATTTCCTGTCTTTTATCTTCCTTTTATTTCTTTTTATATTTCAATATGTTCCATGTCATATGTTGAACATTGTCAACTTCTATAATCATGTTTCCATTTTATTATCTTTACATTTTCCTTCACGGAATCACAATACTATATTGTTTCAGCAGCACAGTTCTGTTATATGTTTAAGTATGTTAGTTCTCATGTTCATACTATTTAAACCAGGTCATATATCATTCAAATTAATAAATACACAGTTATATCTTACTGTATTATCTTCACAACACCATCATATTATATTGTATATGTTATACAGACAGACTATCTGATTGTCATTAGAACTGTTCTCTTTATAAGTATGTTAGTTCTACACTGTACAAACCATTTATATATCATTCCAAATTATAAATACACAGTTATACATATTGTATGATCTTCACTACACTTATATATCATACAGTATAGCCTTCTCCATTTAGGATATCAGTATTCTAAAGCACAAC
>JBBMEF010000008.1:1816457-1830379 GCA_037832685.1 Sicyos baderoa
AAAATGGTTGACATTTAAAAAAGGAGAGTGTTTTAATGGAGGGTATTAATAATGATATAGAAAATTTGAAAATCCTGATACAAGATTTAAGAAGACGAAGACAAAAAAACTTCCCTTAATCGTCTTCCCACAAATCTCGGCAAATGGAAGAATAATATGAACGATTTTGAACTTTCCATAAAATGCTATAGGGGCAAATGTGTAACTCTCTATTTTTGCTTATTTTAAAATGTTAAAATGAAATCTATATTTGTAATTAGTTCTCTAATATGATATTTTTGCAATTAGTTTTCTATAGTGGTCTATAAATGCAAAAAGCTCTATAAAAAAAAGCGAGAGATGAGATGTGTGGCACCAAATGTGCCATATGGGTGGTATCACGGTGGGGGTGCTACCCGGGGTGCACCCAAATTGATCTCTTTTTTTTTATTTCTCAACAGAGTTTATTATAGGGAATTTGCAAATTTGGCACACCCTATTAGAATTTTCAAAAATTCTTTTATGGCAAATTCTCCTTCTTTTTTTTAAAAAAAAATCTTAAATGCCCTTTCTCTTATACTCGCTTCTTCTTTGTGTTCTTTGATCTCTTCTTCGTTCCTATTCTGCGGCTTCGTCTTCTTCGTTCTTCTTCTACGGCTTCGTCTTCTTTGTTTTTCTTCTGCGGCTTCATCTTCTTCTTGATCTTTGATTGAACATTTGGTGTGATTGACTTCATTCTTTAATCGGATCTAGCTGCACTAGGTACAAATTCCTTTCTACCTTTTGATTTCAATCCTTTTCGTGTTTATCGGCAGCCAAATCATTTTTTTGTTTTCAAATTTTTTTGTCTCTTAGTGGGTTTGCTCGACAAGTTTTGTGCATTTATTTCTCACTGCACAATCAAATTTTTCTGTGTTTTTTGTTTGCTTTTCCATGTGAATTTGCACTGTATAGAAAATATTTGAATAATATTACCATGTGTTTTTCGTTTGCTTTTCCATGTGAATGTACATTGTTTTGTTTTCAAGTGATTTAATCTGTTTGTTGGACTGGAAGTTTAGAGTAGAGATTTAGAGCAGCTTCAATCATACAAATGTGCAGCTTCAATCAATATTGTCTGGACATTTATCATGTTTGTTGGACTAAAAGTTTTAAAGTAGAGATTAAGGATAAGTTCAATCAAGAATGATTTGGCTTTTGTTATCTACATTGTTCAATTAATTCAATGAGTTATATTAATTGACATCTATTGTTTTAAACTTAATTTGTAGATGTAAGTAGTTTCATTCAACCATTGATTGAACTGTTTGATTGATAACATTTTAACATTTTGTCTCATTGATGTAAATAGTCTCATTCAACCATTGATTGAAATGTTTAGTGTGTTTGCTTGACCATATAAGCATTGAATTTTTTTGTCTCTATGTAGTGGGTTTGCTTGACCATTATAAGCATCTTCTATCAATCACTGGAAAGCTGATTGAATACAATCAAATGATGATGATTGAGTTCAATCACTCTTTATAAGCATCTTTTATCTATCGGTTTTAACTTCATTTGTAGATGTAAATAGTCTCGTTCAACATATATTGTCTTTGCATCTACCATTTAAATTGATTGTTATCTATCATGTTCTTTGATAAACTTCTATCAATAAATTGATTGATATCAATCTATCAACTTTTTTCAGATTTGACAATATGGTTAAGCTTCCAATAGTTGTTTTTCATTGTGGGCAATGGAATGAATCTGGTTCTTATGAGAATTACCAGACTAGTGGTGTTTTGGTAAATGAAATAATGAATTTAGAGGATTTTGGGCTCTTGATTATTAAAGAGTTGAATTTTATTATTCTAATAAATTGGTAGGAACTTATAGAGGTTTAGTTCGTCTAGTTGGGAATCATACTAGTTGGAGCTCTATACCTGTTGATGTCAATGCTTTACCTCCAATAATGAAACGTCAAGCTGGAAGACCTCGTAAAGAAAGGATACCGTCTATAGGTGAAGCAAGGAGTTACATAAGTAAAGTCGTTGTCATCGAGTTGGTCATAATTGTAGAACTTGTAAATTTGCTCCCATTTTACCATAATACTCATATTTTACACTTTGTTCTCTGGTGTATGGAAACATTGTGATTGTTCATACATTAAGTGATATTATATGATATATTGTTTTGTTTGAACATATATGTTTGCTATGTTTAAATTTCCATATTTGTATTTTATCAGTTGTTATTTGTTATTGATTCTATCGTTCCCTAGTGATAAAACTCCTTGCTTTACTTACTTTGTAGTCCCTAGTGATCGAATGCTATCAATCAACTTCTCATACGTAGGTTTTACTTACTTTGCAAAATGTATATTTTTTATTGATTGAACTCAATCATCAATTTCCAATCATTTTGAGAGAGATGAAAAAAGTCTTCAACAAAAGCATGAGAAATTTGGACCATTGCTTTGAGCACAACTTCAACAGAACATGTATTCCATCAGTTTTTCAACGATTTATCTCAATCACCCTTATTTGATTTATCTCAAGCATGAGAAATTAACAGTGATGATGATTGAATACAATCAGATGATATGATTGAGTTCAATCAGTTCACTGATTGAGTCAATTAAATGAAAGTGATTGAACTCAGTCACTGAAAATCTGATTGAATACAATCAGATGATGATGATTGAGTTCAATCAGATGATGATGATTGAGTTTAATCAGTGATAACTGATTGAGTTAATTACATGAAAGTGATTGAACTCAATCACTGGAAATCTGACTGAACACAATCAGATGATGATGATTGAGTTCAATCAATGATAACTGATTGAGTCAATTAAATGAAAGTGATTGAACTCAGTCACTGAAAATTTGATTGAATACAATTAGATGATGATGATCGAGTTCAATCAGTGATAATTGATTGAGTCAATTAAATGAAAGTGATTGAACTCAATCACTGGAAATCTGATTGAATGCAATCTGATTAAATTTTTCTTCAAGTTTTGGTTTCGCTAAATCTCCACTCAATCGATTTTTCTTAAAGTTAAGTACAAAAAGTTGATTGTGTAGAAGATTGAAAATTAAGAAAAATAAGAAGAAGAAGAAAAAAATGGCGATTATAGGGAACTTGAAGGAGATGATCGGAAATGAAATTGTGGAGAACGTGAAGGAGCGTGAATGGAAGAAGAAGGATAGCGTGAAACTTTTGAAAATAGAAGAAGAAGCTTCACTCAATTGACAATGGAAATCAGAAGGAAATTGATTGGTGTGGGTTTGATCAAAAGAGGAAATTTGGACCAAAATTTAAACTAAAAGCCCAATCGGCAATGGAAGCGGATGAAAACCTAATTTATGGGCTTTTTGGTCTTTTCAAGTGGCCTAAAATCCGTTTTTGCTACCTATACAATTATTTTCATTGTTGTGCTATGGATGCAATATTTTAGCTCATTTGTATTATACATGTAAAAGCCCAATTAGGGAATTTGCACTGTATAGCAAGTTCTGCCCTTTCTGATACACGCTCCTTCTCCTTCTTCGATTTCTTCTTCTGCGCCTTCGTCTTCTTTAATTTCTTCTTCGTCTTCTTCGATTTCTTATTCGAGTTTAACACCTTTTCATCTTTGATTTCTTCATCTTCATCCTCCATCGACCGTCGAAAATCCACGCACGGATCCGCCGATTCCATCGTCATAGCCACGCTTCCTTCGAATCCAATCGATTCGCGCTTCGATTTCCTTAGAATCGAATTCATTTTCCCATGCTCGAAGACCAATCTCTCCAAAAAATGAATGCAATCTAGTCGACAGGCTTGTGTTTTGTTGAATGTTGTTCCTCTTGGAATTTTGGAGAAAAGATTCGACGATGATTTCTTGAACGTTGTTCGATTGCGTTAGTTTTTCGATCCATATCAAAAATGGCGGACGACGAAAGCCGGCAGAGGTTATTGTAGGAAGATCATCATTTCTACTACAATGATTGTCCTAGATGCAAGATGGAACGACGTATTGAGCTTCATCGCGGCTTTCCGTTCCGGCAACTTCTCATGACTTTCGCTCATTGTTCTAATCACTCTCATGCTTAACTAAGGAAGAAAACAATGTGTAACATCTATCAATTAAATGAAAGTGATTAAACTCAATCATTGGAAAACTGATTGAATAAAATCAAATGATGATGATTGAGTTCAATCGCTCTTTATTGATTGAGTCAATTAAATGAAAGTGATTGAATTCAATCACTGGAAAACTGATTGAATACAATCAAATCATGATGATTGAGTTCAATCGCTCTTTATTGATTGAGTCAATTAAATGAAAGTGATTGAACTCAATCACTGAAAAATTGATTGAATACAATAAAATCATGATGATTGAGTTCAATCGCTCTTTATTGATTGAGTCAATTAAATGAAAGTGATTGGACTCAATCACTGGAAAACTGATTGAATATAATCAAATCATGATGATTGAGTTCAATCACTCTTTATTAATTGATATTTATAGGTTTTAAGTTCATTTGTAGATGTACATAGTCTCATTCAACCTATATTATCTTTGCATCTACCATTTAAATTGATTGTTGATGGAGTAGATACGTGCAAGTGTACACGGTCTGCAGTAAGTAATAAGTAAGTTATCGTATTTCCACAGAGATTGAAATTTATCCAAGGTGATGTTTAGAATTGAAAACAGTAAACAATTTGGTTTTGTTTTGGATTGATGATGTAGTGATTGAGCAATAAGTAAATAAAAGTAAATAACAACGGTTGAAATTTTATGTGAGAGAAGAGGGCATAGGGTAGGTATTATGAGTATACTAGCAATGAGTTAGTGAGAGTTATGCAGTAAGAAGTTTTTATTATACTGCGCTAAACAACCTTTGCTTCCGCATTGGTTCGCATCAAACCCGACTTCCGCCGCGACTTGAAGTAATTAAGATGAGAGCGCGAGATATATAACAGTGACACGTTTATTCCTAAACTCTAAATTAAAGTATTATAGACATAACACTAACCTGTTAAACATGCAATTTAGACTTATGTCGTTTCCTCTTCCGATTTACTACCTATTAGTTTGTGTGGATGGTCGGTCGACACTTACTATTAAGTTAAGAACATAAATCACATGCCCTAAAGCATCCTTCCCAACTCTCTCTAAAACATGATACTAATACTCACTTTTCCCTAACATCGCCCTAAGGAAGTTAGTTCATACCACAAACAAATAACACACATAAAGTTATGGAAAACATACTGCAATATTATTCAATGATACAGAATTCAAAATAACAAAAACAGATAACTCCCTATAATGTTCCTCGTAGCCGAGAACATACAAATCTCACAATCGTTCAACCCTTCAAAATTCCGACTAAAAAGAATGTCGACCCCCTAAAACTATTATATAAGGTTCTATTTATAATGTCGCATAGGTCTTCAATCTCCAAATCTGCAAATAAGAAATGTCTTTAATTGTCCGATCATTTCCATAGTTACGGTTGCCAATTCGGTCTCAATCAGCTCGATTCGAGAATCCCTTGATTTCAGCGATCCACCTCGTAATTGTCTAGTTAGTCAACTTCACGTTGTCAAGTGATTCTTTCCTAAAGTGTTTCTCCGTCGGTTCCCGCCTATTGATCGTGCAACTTTTCCTTTCTGCGTTTTCACGATCCTCTTCGCATTGTCATAGTGTCCTGCGAAAACAGTAAATAGAATGCATCATGCGGAAAACAGTAAATCATGCTAATTTTAGTCTTTTTCACGCGCTATATCTCAAAGTTTCGCATTTAGCTCTGCAGATGCTTCACATGCGTGAATTACACTTTTTCCCTTATTTTATCTCACTCGCAGCCGCATTTCTTATAAAAGCGTGCGTAAAATGATGTCAAAGCAGGCGATTATCTGACTCTATTTCAGAGTCATCAATTGTTATCTATCATGTTGTTTGATAAGCTTTTATCAATAAATTGATTGATATCACAACACTATGTTCTCAAAACTCTCATACATTTCTTCACTCTGTTTTTTCCAACTGTTTATCAGCTCCAATTGGAAACAAAAACAAAATGAGGGATTATTATTGTATAAATCTCAATCCCACAAACAAAAAATCCCTCAATTCTTGTTTCATTTTCTTCTTCATTTCTCTGGTTTTGATATCTCAAAACCCAAAACTTTGTTTCTCATTAAACCTTGATCGACTTCAATCACTTAAAAACTAATTGACTTCAATCAGTTGAACTGATAGAATTCAATCTGATTGAATACATTTTAAATATGATTGAGGTGGACTGATTATTTTTTAAGCCCGACGAAATAAGGTACAAAACTGGGCTTCTGCACGCGTGAGTGCCTTTTAGACTTTTTACCAAGCCGAAAATTTGTTTTTGCTACCTGTGCAATTATTTTCATTGTTGTGTTATAGATGCAATTTTTTAGCCCAATTTGTATTATACATGTAAAAACCCCATAAAATTATTTAATTTGAAATAAAGGAATTAAATAAATAAAAAACTATATTCAAAATCTCATATTAAAACTAAATATTATAATCAAATAATTCGGTGGAAAGTTGATTTGTTATGTATACCAACTTTAGGGCCCTCTATTAAAATTATAACACATTTTTATCAAAAATTCTTTTATATCAAAATTCGGAGTGATTGAACTCAATCGAACTCAATCAATAACTAGTGTTTGAACTGTTAAGTGATTGAGCTCAACTGATTGAGTTAAATCAGTAGTTATTGATTGAGTTTGATTGAGTTCAATCATTCATAATTTTGGTATATGAGCAATTATTTTCAGCTTTGCACTATAGATGTAATTTTTTAGCCAATTTTTGTTATAGATTTAATCTCCATTATATTTTCTCTAAAAAAACTATTTGTTCAAAATTTAATTGGAAAAATGGAAATCGTACTAAAAGTAATATTCTCACGTCATAATTATAAAATATAATTAAATTTTAATTACTTGACTCATTAATATTCTATTGTAAATATTTTACTAAAAGAATACTATTTATTTTTATAGGAATTTACAGCACATTATATTTGCAACACATATTTTAAAATAATTCATTTATAATATATAATTTTTTATTAGGTAGTAAAACTATTTATATTAATTAGTTTTGATTCTATAAAAATATTTTGCATTTTTTATTATAAAATCAAAATTTCCTCAAAAAAGTATTGGAAGATTTTTGAAAATTGATATATTTCTATTTATTATTTTATAAATTTTATACATTAAATTTCCAACAAAAAAGAAAACCCAGTTTTTTGAAGCGATAATTACAGTGGAAATGTAACGAAGTGAGCTTCAGCTCCACCTTCCGGTAACAATGGCGCTCTCGCCATTTTCATCAAACCCGTCCACTTCATCTTCTCCGTTTTTCCTGCACTCTTCTCCGCCGTCGTTCTGCTTTCTTCTCCGCCACACTGAATCTTCATCCACACCTCTTCGATTCAAAATCTCCTGTTCCAACAACGCAATTCAAGTCGAAACCCAGCCACCTCGCCGAATCCGGGTGGATTTTGATGTGAAGAAGAAGCGGAAACCTAGGCCAAGTTTCCTCGAGCAAATCCGCCATAAATGGTCCACAAAACCGACTTCATCGAGAGATAAGTTCCCATGGCAGCAACAAGAACAAGAACGAGAGCCTCTGGACGAGGCAGAGGAAGAACGAATTGGCAATGAAGCTTCGGTTTCAATTCGTGAGTCAACGAGTAATGTAACTCAGTCGGTTCCTATAACTCTTACGAATTTGGCCCCTTGGGCTCACGGAAGCCAATCCAGGAACTCGCAGTTCGATTTCAAACCTAATTCGCCTGAAAGTGAATTGTTGAATGAGATATCCGAAGCTTCTGGCAATGATTCGAGATATCGCGGCGACGCAGGTACTAAAAATCTTGATGATGATTCTAATCCTGGTGGAAAATCGATTGGAGAAATTGTTGATGAAATTTCAGAGGAATGTTCAGAAGACGAGGCGGAAACTGATCCGGTAGGTCTCAATGTTTCGCCGGTTATGGAAGAACATTCAGCGTTGAGTGAAAGTGTTACACATTCTGTCAGTTTTGTTAATGAGAATAGTGGTTCAGATTTGTTTGAAACAAGAGTAACCACGCCCGTCCCTAGGCCAGGCCCTAGAGACATTGAAGGAGTAATGTCACAGATGAGTCTCGAACTTGAGACCGGGAATAGTGGTTTAGTTGATTTGCCATGGAAGAGAGATTCTGAGGAAGGAGATCAGCGAAGGAGCAAAACGTTGTTGGCTGAGCAAATGCTGCCGGAGCACGAATTGCGAAGGCTGAGGAATGTTTCTTTAAGAATGGTGGAGAGAATTGGAGTCGGAGTTGCAGGTGTAACTCAAGAACTTGTGGATTCTATTCATGAGAAGTGGAAAGTAGATGAAGTTGTCAAGTTGAAGTTTGAAGGGCCTCTCACTGTCAACATGAAGAGGGCACACGAGACATTGGAGGTCAGCTTTTGTGTCTCTTTGATTTTATAACTTTTTATATTCTTGTATTAAGTTCAATTTGTTGCCTTACAGCCAAAGCTGGTAGAGCAAGCTTTGATTGATATGTATCTTCGACCTAGTGGTCGGTTTGATTCTTTTAATTCCAAATATTGTTGTTGTACTAAAATAAATAAATAAATCATGGGTAAATTGGATGACCACAACCTCCATTGGTATGAGGCCATTTTGGAGAACAAAGCCATGAGGGCTATGTCCAAAGTGGACAATATCACACCAATGTGGAGGGTCTCGAGTAGAGTAGATCATTCCTAACACTTACCAACCTTTGAATTACGCTTTTAAATATTAAGTTAGTGGGTTGGGGTAAATTTAATTATATCAACTAACACTCCCCCTCACTCGTGGGTTTAGAAATTTGAGAAATGCCCTACCGGTGAAATTTAATTTTAATTGCAGAGGAAACATCTTGACAGGGATTCGAACTCAGCACATCCTGCTCTGATACCATGTTGAGTTATGTTAAACCAACAATCAACCCAAAAGCTTAAGCTAGTGGGTTGGGGTAAATTTAATTATATCAACTAACAACTACTATCACAACCATGGTAGGTTAGCCTTATGGTCAAAGAGGGCAGGTGGATCCAAGAGGTTATAGTTCAATCGAGGGTGTCAACCTACCTAGAAAACGGTTTTGTTGGCATCCAAATATTGTAGGATCAGACGGTCTGTCCCGCAAGAATAGTCGAGGTGCACTTAATCTGGCCTCGACATTGCGGATATAAAAGAAATACTGCTACCACTCATCAGTTTCCTCGTTATCTATTTTTTAATATGTTTTTAAAATCCAACCAAAAATTAGTTTTTTTTTTTTTAAATTGTTTTTGGAATTTGGAATTTCGCTAAGAATTAAAATCTCATGTTAGGAAAGATGAAACCAATGGTAAAGAATTGATCACACAACTTCTCAAAACCAAATGGTTATCAAGCACAAATGAGGTCAACATAAAATCAAATGGTTATCACGCACAAATGGGGTCGTTTGTATTTAACATGTAAATTATGCGGGTGCCTCACAAAGGGATGTTTTTTTTGTATCAGAATAAAACCGGCGGATTGGTCATATGGAGGTCGGGTAGTATGATAGTATTGTATAGGGGAATGACGTACCACCTGCCTTGCGTTCAATCTTATGCCAAGCAAAATCAAACTAAAGGTCCATTGGGTGGTTCAAATAATGTAGAATATGATGCTACACGCGATGAGAAGGAATGTAACATTGTCGGGACTACAAGTACAGTTGTTTCTGGTGTTTCGAAGCATACCAAGACATTATCTAAAAAGGAACTTGCGGAGTTGAGTGATCTGAACCATTTGTTAGATGAGATAGGTCCCCGTTTTAAGGATTGGTCGGGCTGTGAGCCATTGCCAGTTGATGCAGACCTGCTTCCTGGTATAGTTCCAGGATACAAACCCCCAACTAGACTTCTTCCTCATGGAGTAAGACACTGTCTCAAGAATAAGGATGTGACAATATTCCGTAGACTAGCAAGAACAATGCCTCCACATTTTGCTTTAGGTACATTCATATTATTGTATTCAAGTGCACATGTTTTGTTGTTTATAATGTCCTCGTTAAAATGTTTTTTTTATTCTCACAGGAAGGAATAGACAACTGCAAGGTTTGGCCAATGCTATGGTGAAGCTCTGGGAAAAATGTGCAATTGCAAAAATTGCTATAAAACGCGGTGTAGAAAACACACGTAATGAGAGGATGGCAGAAGAACTCAAGGTGAGGCATAATGATTGATGCTTGTTTAATTTAGAAAAACCTTGTGAAGACTTATTGCAATCATGTTGAGGGAAAAAAAGTAAACTTGTACATGCCACATGGTTGTAGTGTAGCTCAATTCTTTTTTTTAGAAATGGTGGAATGTTCATCCAGGTGAGTTATTGTTGAAATCTTCTAACTTCCAGGCTCTTTGGACATTATATAATCACGCAGTCCTCTAAAGGTTGACTTTGAAGAACTGTAGTGTTCTGTATTAAATAAATATATAGTTGTTACAGATGAAGGTAATAGGTACCAAGGGTAAAATGAGAATATTATTATAATGTAAGGGTAGAATAGTAATTAGTACTTTAAGGGTTTTTAGTATAAATAGGAGTTTTAGGTCTTTTGAGAGAACCATCATGGGGTGGCTCAATTGGTCAAAGGGGGCCTTGGGGTGTATAAGGTGATGGGTTCAAACCCCATGGTGGCCACCTACCTAGGAATTAATTTCCTACGAGTTTCCTTGACATCCAAATGTTGTAGGGTCAGGCGGTATGCCCCGTGACATTAGTCAAGGTGTGCGCAAGCTGGCCCGGACAGTCACGGATATCAAAAAAAAAAAAAGGTCTTTTGAGAGGAAGGAAATATTTTGGTATTGTCTTGTAAAAGACTTGGGAGAGACATAGCCCTCTCAATTGGCTAAGGGTACGGTATTGTAACCTCTATCTATTATCAATATAGTGTTCTTGTGTTTGGTGTTTATCATCTTTTCGATATTAGTTCTATTGTGCGTTTGTAGTTCTATTGTATATTATTAAGATAATCGGTGTCTTAACAGAAGGAAGCACATTTACCTTCTCACTTTTCTGTTCTGGCATGATTGGAGACTGGATAATCAAAATCATTTTCAATAACTTGAATTGTGTACTTATATTGTTTATGACTTACTAGTTACACTAACACTCATCTGATTCACTTTGAAACCTTGCTACTAAGCGTCTGTGAACTTGAGCATAAAGATTGAATACCTGTGTTTTTCCTTGGTATACAATTATTGTGTAGAATGTTTTTTTTTTCTTCTCTTTTTCAAATAAAGGTAATTCATGCATGCAGATGTTGACAGGAGGAACGCTGCTCTCTAGAAACAAGGAATATATTGTGTTCTATAGGGGCAATGATTACATGCCATCCACAATTACAGAAGCATTGAAAGAAAGGCGTAAGATAGCAGATCTTCGCCAAGATGTGGAAGAGCAGGCTCGACAGGTGGCTTCACCTTCATTTGAGTCAAAAGTCAAAGCTTCGAATGCTCCATTGGTTGCTGGAACACTTGCAGAAACCATTGCAGCTACTGCTCGCTGGGGTAGCCAACAAAACAGTCAAGACGTCGAGAATATGAGAGAAGATTCAGCTTTAGCAAGACTTGATTCTCTCATCAGTTACCACGAGAAGAAACTAGCTATTGTAAGTAACATAGCACACTTAATGACATCTGGAGGTGAAAGGAATGTGATACTGAATTTTCTTGCTTGAAATGTATCTTTAACTGTGGATCAATGGTGATGACAGGCAAAATGGAAGTTCAAAAATACTGAGAAGATCATAGCAAAAGTGCAGGGAAAGAAAGAACCGGCAGATCTCCCTACTGATTTAGAAACCATAACCGATGAGGAAAGACTTTTATTCCGTAAAATTGGTCTGAGCATGAAACCGTATCTGCTCTTAGGTAAAAGAAATTCCATCCTAATTCTAAATGTCAACTTTTCCTTGTGGAAAGAATTTCAAATGTGATTCTGATTCATCAATCATTCTTTTAGGGAGGCGAGGTGTTTATGACGGTACCGTTGAGAACATGCATTTGCATTGGAAGTTCAGAGAGTTGGTAAAGATAATTGTAAGAGGAAAAACTCTACAACAAGTCAAACACATAGCAATCGCTCTGGAAGCAGAGAGCGGCGGAGTGGTGATTTCTTTGGATAAAACTACCAAAGGCTATGAAGTTATTGTTTATCGCGGGAAAAATTATACTCGTCCTGATGCACTGAAGCCTAAAAACATGTTAACAAGAAGACAGGCATTGGCTCGATCAATTGAACTACAGAGGCGTGAGGTAACCTTTATGAATTTAATACTGGACTTGCTTGTTCTCTTGGATTATCTAAATAATTTCCTTATATGTACTACCATTTCTCTGCCAGGCACTGAAGCACCATATTTTAGATTTGGAGGAAAAAATTGAGCTACTGAAGGCTGAACTGGTACAACCGCGACTTCTTTAACTTCAAAATTTGGTGATTTATGTCCCTTAGGGGCAGCATGAGGCTTGGGGTCTCCAAAGTATGCTCTCTTGGTAGTCTTAGATTCAAAACCCACGACTACGAGCAAGTTTTACTATAAATTCCTTTGTTTTCTCCGGGCTACGGGCGTAGGAGTACTCGTATGTAGTGGACCGAAGCTATCATTCCTCGGTAGTCTAAGATAAAATAAAATAACCTGGTGATGTATGCTACCTAGACTGAAGAACACCACACTTTCTATCTCTCTCATTTGTGTTATTTCTGTATTCAGGAAGAAAGAAGGAATGGGAAATGAATCTTGAAAGGATGATTCTCTTTTCTGGTAGTACACTGAAGTGTTGTTAATGTGTCCAAATATCAACATGGAGCCTGGATATCTTGAAGAGTGTAGAATCCTGGACGACCCGGCAGCTATGCCAATTGTCGAATGCTTCGAAACCGGGCAACTAGTTATTGAGAAAGACAACTTTTGGTTTGTGAAAATACAGGTACAAATTTCCTTTCATTTTGGAGCAAACCAACATTATTTAAAAATAAATGTACAAATAATACATCCTAACATTATTAGTAGATCCAGATCATCTTTAATATCACAAGAAATCGACATGTGCGACAGCTTTTGCCACATCAATATCATCTCTGTTTTTACTAGCAGTTTAGATAAACTTACTTTAATGACTTAGAAACCCAATCAAATGATTTAATTGCTTCACTCAACATGCCTTTCTTGGTTCAGTTTTCTTCATTTTAAACTCCTATTTATCATATCTTTGTCCTGCTGAAGGGATGGATGCCTTAATGATGTGTAGTTGTGATCAGCTCCTTCTACAATGCATAAAAGCTATTTTTCTTCACCTACATATTTAAATAGAACAAGTTTTATATGAGTTCAACAACACTAATCTGTTGTGCTATTTGACTGATGAACTATGATTATACAAAAATTGTCATGGGCCCCATATTTTCTCCCTCTCCCTATCGGTCGAGGTCCTTCTACACCTTACGGTCGAGTATAAGAGGATTAAAGTAAGCAATCGGCTACCGGTCATTAGATGTGGAAATTCAGGGTGATAAAAGCTGACGGAGAATCTGTGAGAGACATGTTTAGAGGTATTTTGGGGATATAAGTAAGGAAATTAGTAAGAGAAATTCTATGTACTCAAGTTATAGAATTTCTATTATAAATACTTAGTGGATTAACAGTTTGTAGAGGAGGTTCTATTTGGGGGTAAAATCGCCGGAAGAAACTATAATATAAGGGGTCATTTCCTGATTACTTAGGTCCTGTTTGATATCCATTTGGTTTCTTTTTTTTGGTTTTTCAAATTTAAGCCTATTTTCTCTCAAATTTTCTACAATTTGTTTCATCATTTCTACCATGTATACA
>JBBMEF010000008.1:1831134-1842123 GCA_037832685.1 Sicyos baderoa
AATAAAATAAATATACATATAATATAAATAATTAAATAACATAATAATTATTATATTGGTAAAAATATATATTTTTTTAAAATAATTGATAAATTCGGGTTGGTCGGGTTGAGTTTAGTTGGTTTTAGGTCAACCTTGACCCAACCCAACCCATGAAATTTCCATATTTTGAACCCAACCCAATCCATTTATATATTCAACCCAATCCAACCCGTCAAATTGGGTTGGGTTGGTTCGGGTTGTCGGGTTATTGTGCACCCCTACTCCTCACTGCCTTGAGGCACTAGTGATTTTTTACGAAGTGGGATTCGACCATCCGTTCATCAATTATTTTGATAAACTTTCAAAAGTTTAATTTTAATCTATAAAAATTTTGAAATGGGATCATTTTTTTTTTTTGTTCTAAAATAACTTAAATATACTTATATTTGGTCTTTGATTGTACAAAAATTAAAAATAGAATTTTGATTATTCACTAAAATTGAACAAATTTCAAAATTAGAAAAAAAGATTTTTCTTTTTTTTTGGTATAAATTAGGAAAAGAGATCACAAAACTGGTTGATATATCGATTAAAATGGTTGGCGATTTAATTTCAATCTTTTGAATATGGAATATGTTGCTTTGGCTTGTTTTAGAATAAAGGTTCTTTTTAGGTAAAAAAAAAAGTATCTTTAAAAAAGAAATAAAGGTATTTAAATACTGCAAAAAGTTGTGAAGGTTGTGTTAATCTTTTGCTACAAAAATGCAATTATATTTTAAAAATGTTATAAGATGAAAATTCTTGGATTTTATATCTTTGATTTTATAAGTTTGATTTGTTAGATGACTAACCAGATTTAAGGTTCAAATTCCTAATCATTATTTGTTGTACCAAAATAGAAGGTTTTGTTTGAAAAGAAAATAAAACAAGAAGAACGTAATTTATGACATCGGGGAATGAAAATTATATATTCATTCAAGATGGCTTTAAATGAATTATGAAAAACAATCAAACTTTCTTTCTCATAACTTTATTTTTGCAATGCCAATTTGCACGTACATTGACTATTATCACGAGACAAATTAAATATCAAGAAAATTCGTAAAAAATTAATTTACAAGTAAATTTCTAGTGTACATGAAATTCATCACCTCTTAGTTACTTAAGATCATTCATGATCATTGAACCGATTAATTTTGTAGTTTATTGTTACAATAGAGATGATTTTTTTTTAATAAAAAAGAAGTGTCTCAACTGATTATGCTACACCAAAAAAGTTGGTGGCGTGTTATCTTGATCGATTGTAATTCAATTCACGTGTTTGTGGTCCACCTAAAAAAAGTTCCATACTGCCTAATTCAAACAAACTCAATTTAGACATAAAAAGTTCAAACGGCCTACAAGGTAATTCCGGCGGCCACATGGTCTTACACGTTACAATGGTTAATTTTTATATTTCTTGTTTCTGAACTTTTAGTTGAGAATATAATACTTGATCAAGTTAAGCTATGATCAATTCTCCATGTTATAACTATATCAAACAAAAAAAGAAAAATAAAATCTCCATGTTATAACATTACTCTTTTGACTAAAAATCTGCATTGTGCAAGTGGGTTTTAGCCCAAGAGTAATTGGTAGGTATTGGCTAAGACTCGAATCTCCCGACCTCAAATATTGTTGTTGTAAATAAAAACAATAAAACCTACCGTTACTCTAGTACGTCAAAAATCAAGGAGTACATATATTTTTGTCACTCCTAAAAGTGTATCTATCCAAGAAAAAAGTTTCTAGGCAGGTAAATTGTGAAGCAAATACAGTACCTAAAGATTTCCAACATCATCCTCAATTCCTGCAGTATGGCAAAGCATTACATCTATTCATCTGTATTGACAGCAGAATGTACATAAATGGCTTCCAAACTGCGAGATAACGTCCACGAGACCACCATAGCCTCCGACTGCTGCGACCTGAACAGACGAATAAACCATCCAAAAGTGAGAGAAGCATAGAGGAATGAAGCACAAAATCATTTGATAAGATATGAAAACCAACATACAGTTCTGGTATGCTTTACCAAGTAAGAATTAAGCATGAAATGTTAACAGATTGTGGCATGATTGAATTAGTTGCGCAGTGGTATAAGATTGCAAAATGAGATAACATGAAGATGCATAAAAACTAAAGTGAACACCAAGATCTGCAGAAAGGGGAAGTGACAAGTTTAGTTGCTCTATTTGAGTTGGCTTCTGGACCCAATAATTGATTTCGAGGAACTGGTAACTTCTAATCCTCCCATTATATCGAGCTAAAATTGAGAGAAAAGAAGAAAGTTCCAAAGGGAAGACTAATGTAAACCAAAGGACAAAAGGAATCGAGTAAACATACGCCAGACGGATGCAAGGCGACAGAAAAGGCTGACTGAGGGGCACATTGTATCTGTGAAAGAACTGATCCATGTATGTCGAATCGAGTTAGTAATGGCTCCGCTCCAACGCCGAGTATCTGGACATGGAAAAACAGCAATTAAACATAGAATGGTGTAAAAAATCTGTTCTAACATAAGATATTAAGATGACAGAATTAGATATATTCACGCCTTAATTTCTAGATATCCCCTTGCCATGCTCATGTAGTATTATGGCCATATGTGCATGCTTCTTAACTTGTATGTCAACAATAGTTACACAAAACGACTTACCTCTTAAACTGAATCATAGAGGCAATTTGAAAATAATATATTTCTGGATGAACATCAAAAGAAAGATGCAAACATGATGACAGATTTCAACCTAATTGCAGGCTTGTAGTGCCAATCAATTAAAGAAATGATCGGTTCAAGAAGGAGAATCACTCACTTGATTATCACAAAAAACCATATCCTGGATTGAAGAACGGGTCAAAGTTTTTGAAACGAGTTCCGAAGACGGAAGGTTCCAAAGTGATAAACTCCGACCATCAGCACACGCCTAAAATAAAATGCAGCAGATGAATATCACAGAGAACTGAAATTATAAAACTATTCATTTCATCAATGAAAGTTTTCGTTTTCTATAAAAAAAAAAAGATAATAATTAAAAAAAAACATTATGCAGCATTTTTACATGCTCGAAGCGAGCCAAGCTGTTTTCAAGGATGTGATCCCAAATTTGTGTACGAATAAAAACTTCATTTGTTTGGTTTGGCAGGATTAAGTCAAAACTCTATTTTTTAGCAGTTTATCAATTTGGCTTTCTGGAAGTTGATTCCCTCAGATTTCATGATCTTTAAAGATTGAGGATTGAATTTGCAAGCTCCTGTTTCAGCTTCTTAGCTACTAATGGCCTCTCAGTCTTCCTCATAGTCTCAAGCGTGCCGGATTTTGTTTTTTAGTCTTTCAGCTTAAGCATCTAACTTGTTTTGTTTCAGTTTTGTATTTTTGGCCTAAGAAGTGGTATTTTTTATTTTATTTTATTTGATCTTTCCCTCTTTGAGAGGCATATTCTGTATTCCTCCTCTGAAGCTTCTGCTCCTTTTCATTTACTTGAAAAGTTTGTTTCTTGTTTAAAAAACAACTTCATTTGTTTTGACCAGTTAGATTGGTAACTAACTAGTGTGTACAAACCATATCCAAAGTCCTTGTGTCAGAATTATATGTCTAAGAAAACGAGCCTCGGAGTGTTGATGAATGGACAATTTTTTAGGGATGGCAGTTAAAGATTGATTTATAAAAGGCACGTGGCTTGTCAGTTAAAATTTACTTCAAGCCATCTTGAAGAAAAAAAAAGGTCTTTACCAAAGAACAATACTTACCTAAGGGTGGATAAGTATTTTATCATTAAGATCACATGTTTTTACTTTTTTGCATTTCTCTTTCCACTTTAACATTTCTCTCTCTATCGATCAAAGTCAATTTT
Organism: Sicyos baderoa; assembly: GCA_037832685.1. Classification (NCBI taxonomy): domain Eukaryota; kingdom Viridiplantae; phylum Streptophyta; class Magnoliopsida; order Cucurbitales; family Cucurbitaceae; genus Sicyos; species Sicyos baderoa. The sequence continues at coordinate 1,835,010 of JBBMEF010000008.1, forward strand.
TAAAAAATAAAAATAAAAACATGTGGTTCTAAGGGTAGATAAGTATTTCCAGAAACCCACCCTTAGATAAGTATTGCTCGTTACCAAAAAGTGGGTGAGGTTGTTTTATGACTGTATTGCAAATAGGAAGTTTTTTTTTTAATCTTGGAACGGAAAACCAACGGAAAGATTAGAAACTAGAGGCTAAGATGAGGTCAAATATCCTCCTTTTCTATTCGTTATTTGCAACTGATGAGTTTACCGGTTAGCTGGAGAAACGATAAGATAAATATAAACTTGCATTTGCTGATGCTTTCTTATGGTGTTGCGAAAGAAAGAAAGCTTTTCAACTTGTTGAAAATGACATATTTGGTCGAGATGGTCTCTCGTTTGAAAATAAGCTGGAGACGTCAGCTCTAGTGAGGATCAACTTGATAAATGAGAACAAAAGGCCAAGCAGATAGTCTTGTTTGATGGGATATTGGTATGTATCACTAGGATGTTCCTTTTGAAGAAAATCTGAATGGATAGAATTATTAGAATCCAGTGGTGGATCCGAACCGCGAACAGAGTATTTTTTTAATGGGAAACAAGAACAACAGAATAAAATAAGACTGATGAAGGATAGAAAACAGACCAAACAACAAAATAAGACAACAGCTGTACCAACTATTGACAATAATCACAATACAAAGAACAAATGGGGAATATCCTGATCAATAGTAAACACATACCAACCAGCTTTCACTTGCATCAAGGGCAATGCACCTAATACATGAGAAGTGCCCTTTCTGCTGCTTATCCTTAGCTGGGTCGATTAGTTGAATGCACTTTCCACTCTTGCAATCTGGTTTGATAGTATAAACATATAAACTACAATTCTTTAGAGACACGCATAGACACAAAATTTCGCTCTTATAATTTATATATACCAAAAATGTTCGACTTAAATTTACCAGGTAAAAATGTAGAAACAATCAAAGATAAAATCCAGGTTATCAGCCTATCAGGATATAAGATGAGAAAGATAAGAGAGATAGAGGGCCCATCATAGGGCTTAACATGAGATAACAACAGCAACAAAGAAAACCAAATCTGGGCTCTCATTGAAAAGTTTTAACCACTATGCTAAACTACATCTTCGCTCAACAAATTTATGGTTCGAATAAAATTTTGAAATAACCCACTGCTTAAGATCAATACATATACATTATAAATAAATAAATAGTTTCCCTACCCCATATTCGTGCCGTACCATCTTCTGAACCAGTTATGATCTGGAATTCAAAGGGTGAAAACAATAAGGTGGAAATAAATGAAAAGTAAAGTTCAGAAAGCCAATGATTAATATTATCACATGTTTCCAAACATAAAACTGAAATGAAAGCTTCGCCAAATGGAGCCAATAGTGATTTTGTATAGAAGTGAACCACCCATAACAAAAAAATTAGTACTTCGCTTTTGCTTGCAGGACTTCAGTAGTAGCATTTAATGGGTATAGTGCTAGTGCTAGGTGGCACAACTTTTAGCTGTGGGGATGATGGTCACATTCGAGGATGGAGGTGGAGAGAATGTACAGATATAGAGGTGCCAAGTGATTTGCAAGGTAATGGTGTATGGACGTGTTATCTGCAGTAGTAGTGTAGGTTTCATGACCCCCCGCACAGGGGCAGCCTTTTGATCTGTTTGTGTACTTTGGATGTTTGAAAATTCCATTATCTTATTGTTTTCTCATTCATGTAAACTTCTGTTTTGACTTGGTTTATCATTTGGTGAGTCAGATCACTAAGACTCGTCGACTCGGGGTTGTGAAGAACAGTGTTGGGTGACAATAAAGTTAAGATAAGGAAGAGACGTAGTCAATAGTGATAGTAAGAAAGATTTTAGTCCGGAGAAGTGAGTTTCTGAGGAGTGTAGGAAATCTCTCGAAATCTGTGCTTTTCTTCAAGACACCCTTGATTCTTCAATTTGTTCCCGTAACTGTCTTGCCACTTCAAGACCTTCATCCCAACTATCTTACACATCTGACTCCTAATTCCTTTTTGTTCATGTCAGTGTAAATCCATGAAATAACATTCTTTTTTAATTCATTACTAGTTAATCTGTCTGAAGGACGACTACACTAAAGGCAAAAGAGCAAACTATGCTAGTCTATACAAAATACAAAAGACGTTTAAGGAAAGAAGTACTTGATTGACAGTGTTCCGGGCAACTATACAGTGCAGGTAGTCAGAGTGCCCCTTAAACACCATCTTAACTTTACCACTTTCCTGAAAATTTTAAATACAAAAAGGCAGAAACAAAGCAAGTGTTAGGAGAAACTTAATTCTTGGCTGTAAAAAGGATCTGAATGGAAAATTTACAGTTAACTACACCATCCACCTTAAAATGCACGTACCAAATCCCAACAATACGCACAAGAATCTCCAGCAGCAGAAAAAATGGATCCATTCTGTAAAATGTAATACGATATCACCTCATATGTTCCTTCTTCTTCCTAATGTACAGTATAGAATAAAGGGGGGGAATGGGAGGGATAACAGAATATTGACCTGGGCATTGGTAGCAATTGCATTATTTTCGGGGATTGGAGAAAGAGCACCCCAAGGACCTCTATAGAAGACAGCAATACGATATATATAAAAGATACGATGGTATTAGAGAGATAATCACATGCACTAAGGGGGAAATATCCATAACTATTCTTCTTGTTTTTTTAACCGAAATTCATATTTATTCTATTTTCAACTTAATTTTATAAAACTGAGCTTAGACAATTATAAAGTTATGTCATAAAATCTATAGAAAAGAATAAAAACATCATTGCGTTATACGTAGACCATTTTAAAATAATGGTCACTGTCATAATAGTCAATAGATTATAGATGACTACAAAAACTTCTAAGTTCTAATTATGATGTCAAAAGAGCCATGCTTGAAAGTTTAGATTGATGTTCCACGGGGAAAGTTCCAGATAGATAAATCAAGTATAAGGGTTTGTTTCTTATATATTAAAAATATATATCATGAAACACAAAACAAGGCAAACCAGTGGTTTTCCTCTTTGTATAATATTAATAACAAGATATTTAAATACTTTTAAAAAGTGACCGATTTTTAAAAGAAAAAAATCAAAATGAATATTATCGGCAAATATGGATACTAAAATGAACACTTTAAAAGTGTAAAGACCAAAATGAACCATTACAAAGCTAAAAGTACAAGAACCAAAATAGAATTTAAACCTAATTTAGTAAATGCACATAGTATAAAGCTATATATTTTTTATAACCTAATCATTATGAAAGTTCACCTACGAATGCTAAGGAAAAATAAGTAAAAAATAAAATTGATAACCTACTTGGATTGAGGATTCACCAGGTCTATTATAGGCTCAATATGACTACCTGGAATTAAAAAAAAAACAGAACTTTACATGAATGAGAAAACAACAAGAAAATGGAATTTTCAAATATCCAAAGAACACTAAAACAGATGAAAAGGCTGCCCCTGCACGGGGGGTCATGAAACCTACCACTACTACTACAGATAACACGTCCAGACACCATTACCTTGCAAATCACTTGGCACCTCTATATCTGTACATTCTCTCCACCTCCATCCTTGAATGTGACCATCATCCCCACAGCTAAAAGTTGTGCACAACTAGTCAGATATTTCAATCAAGAAAAATGCCCAAGTCTTTTTCCCTTTCCGACTTTCCGTTCAAATCAATTTACAGTCTGTAGGTATATCTTTATTCTTCAATGAGTGTAAATTAAATTCAATAAATAATCAAAAGCATTTAGGCAGTTGTTGAAGCTCAAACTAGTACAAATCAATTAATTAAAGAAAACAATGAGTGCAGGCTTTGGGAGAATAATATAATAAAGATTCGATAATCATTCAGTCTCAACAGAATTAAGCTTCAACTGGCTCTAATTTTCTAAAAAACTGGTTCTGCACCTAACTTTAATTTACCAAATTAAAAAGTATAAATGCAGTAATTAAAAAGTATAAACATTAAAAAAAATTATATTCGTACATACATGCATGGCCAAGAAATGACAGAGTAAAAAGATAGTCATTTAACATAACAAGTGTGTGTCATCTTCAAACTATCACAATATTGAGAGAGAGAGAGAGAGAGAGAGAGAAACCTCAGTAATAAAGTATTGTCGCCATTGTCAAAAAATTTGACATCATATGCAGGCCCATCGTGACCTTGTAGGAAGCAATGAGGCTCTGCTACTGGTAAACTAAATTAAGGCACACCGTCAACTATTAGTACAAGTTTGCAGACGCGGATATCAAAAGAAAAAAAGTGCAAGTTTACAGCTCGAAATTTAGAAATAAATTGAGACTAAGATAAAATGGACTTGCCTTTTAGTGTTGCAATGACCATAATGCTGAAACAGGCAAGAAAAAGAGGTGTAATCAGAATAGGAGCTCAAAGTACTAAAAAAGAGACGCACACCACACCTAGTCTAGAGTAACCAAGAAGAAAGAGGAACTTTTTTGGGGCAGAGGCACTGAACACCAAACACACAAAGTAAACTTCTTTTGCTTCCGTATTTTAATGTTGTTTGAATCAGTTGTAAGAAGTGGCAAGTATTCTACAACTCTTGATAAAACTCTGAAATGGTAGGGACTACTGTAAATTGAGGATTATAAAACAAACCATCTCTTTCTAAACGAAGTTTTAATATTGGAAGTGGAAAAAATTTACATCCTAAACTCGTACTTCCTATAGAATTCTATTCGCCAATTACAGCTTCATAAATATCTTCGTCATGGAGATATTTATCAAACTCAAATGTGTTATGTAAAGCAATGAATCAGAAGAAAAAAAAGATGAACCATCAAACTCAAATGCAACTTCCTAGTGAACTCTTAGGAGGAAGTTCGGTATGGCCAAGTATGCCATCTCTTTAGATGTCCACTATCTTCACCCTTTCAAAGGTCCTCAATGTGCTATAACTATTTATGATCTGGAAGATTTGATCTCCTCTAGAACCAAATGCTCAGTTGGATAAGGGTATGACTACTAGTTCATAAGAGATTATTGGGCTGGTTGTGACCCTTTTTATTTCATTTCCTAAGACTTTTCTCCCTTTTATATAAGAAAAGAGTGTCCCAATTATTCTCAAGGCGTTTGTCACAACACTGGACCAATCTTACTATCATATCTTGAATTTCTTCCTCATCAATGATAGTGAAAAATGGATATGGCAGTCGATCCTGCTGGGAAATTGTCTGGCAAGTTTTGATCCAAAGACCTAGATTTTAATTGAACTCCATTAAGGCCTCGCCTTTGGTATAATATTTGGAGACATAGATATCTATAAAACCTCAAACTCTTCTTAAGAGAGCTTGCTTGAAAGTCACAAAGGCTTCACCACTCGAGATAAGATTCAAAGGAATTTTCTTTCGCATTCCCTCTCCCATGGCAGGTGTTGCATTTGTTAACGCATTCATGGGTCAAATGGCCACATTTCCTCACTTATCACTATGAGGATAAAATTTGAAACTCTATGCTCCTAAATTTCAAGTGGCACACAACTCTTTTCTAGGATATGAAGGACCCCCTCCTCTCACTTTGATGCTCATCCTTTCCAAAAGAATTAGGCCCTTTAATTGCAACTAGCTATAACATCCAAATATTGTAGGGTCAGGCGATATGTCCTCTGACATTAGTGGAGGTGCGGGAAAGCTGGCCCGGACAGTCACGGATATCAAAAAAAAAATTGCAACTAGCTATAGCCTCTTTTAGGCATTTTGGAACTATAATAAACAATAGCCTCTTGGACAATCTCATCCTAGTAACTCCTACTTGATTCAAGCTTTATGATCCTATCTGTAATCATCAATTAAAGGCTCTTCAATCCTCTTTCCTCCATTTAGAAGAGCCTTTCATAATTTTCTTTGACATAGCAAACCTAATTTTACTCAGTGAAATTAGTTTCTCATCAAATAGTCTAAACAAAGAAGCCTTCAAACAAACTCTTAAGTTCAACCGTTCCACGCTTTCAAATACTGATTTCATAAGCAAACCAAAATAACTGAAAACCAAAATCAAGAAAATTACGAGCTTTGAGATGCAGGAAGCGATGGAATAAGACGCAATGGATCCATCACTGGAGGCGACCACGACGGTCTCAGGGGAACCATTAGAAGACGGCGCCCAAGCAGTTCTGAACACAGTCCGAGTTTGGACCTCTATTTCTCGGTGTATACTCCCTCTGTAAGCATCTTCGTCCCAATTCGTCGCGTCCGCCAGCATTTCGCCACCGCTTGCTATGACTACTTTCCCGAACTCCTAAATGTTTGCTTCAACCGACAATGGCGAAGCTATGAACGCCGTTGCGGCGGCGTTAGAGCCGGGAAATGCGTCGGATAATCTGAAAAACGGCCTTCGACGACTCGCCGGTGGAACTGAGTGAAACAATTAGGTGTTTGAATCGTGAAGCGGATTAATGGACTGCCTTCACATTTACCCATTCATTATAGCCACGTAGTTTTTTTTTTATTGTATTTACGTATATGGTTAATATGACATAAATACATTCAATATACATCTCTATAATACTATATTTCTAACTAATATTATATTAGTAGTAGCTATAACTCAATTATAAATAAATATTGCAATCTACATGAATATCTTGAGAATCATAGTTAATGTATTCTAACTAACACCGTATTATGTAGGATCGTATTATTATAATGATTGTTATATATTATTACCAAATGGTTGGTGGCGCGATTGATTATCTAGTTTGGTGTTAATCCATTTTCACACTACGGTATTTTTGTAAATAATTCCAACCTTGTTTCGGGGTTTGAGTTGCAGAAGAGTTGTAGATGAGGTGTTGGTAAACTTTTATCATCATGTCGACAAGATCCACAAACGACGAGCTCGGTTTGGATTTAGGTACTATAAGATCCAGGAACTAGAGTCGACTTTTGCACTTAGATCGACAATGAAGAGTCAGCTAGAGCTAAGTTAGTTGGAAACTAACCAACTTACAACTGACTTCAGAATATTGTGAAAGCTGCAGTTCAACGGCTATTTTCTTGTCTTTTTATCTACTTAGAAACTGTATAAATAGAGTAGAAATATTGGAGGAAAACT
>JBBMEF010000008.1:1860857-1871874 GCA_037832685.1 Sicyos baderoa
AAAAAAAAAAAAAAAAAAAAAAAAAAAAAAAAAAAAAAAAAAAAAAAAAAAAAAAAAAAAAAAAAAAAAACTCTAACCTGCGGCCAAACAGACTCTAAGTTGATCCAATCAGCAAATCTAAAAAGAAAAGAATTCAACTAAGTTTGTTATCTGATCAACTCAACATGGTAACAGCTCACTCCTTTCAAAGCATCTCTACTTGTTCACTTCAATATTATATTGAGTTCAATAATTTAACTAAAGACTCAAACCATGACTATAAACCTGCATTTTATGACGGTTGAACTATGTTTTTGTTGGCAATTTATTTCAACGCTTCAAAACCACTCATTCGACAAATTCGACAAATCCAGCAGAATAGATGAGCTCATCCACCAAGCCTCGTACAGCAGAAAAGTATATCAAGTTTCATTCGCAATCCAATGTATTCGTTTCAATGCTCTACTTGGAAGCAAACCAATGGTTTTCTTTCCATTGTAGTCAGTTCGATTGGTCATCACTCCCCCTTGTAAATCATACTTTGTCTTGGTTTTCGTTTCCTAAAAAAAAAAAAAAAAAAGCTCGGACACCAAGCTCGTCGAGCAGGTAGCAACCTGGCTAAGCAAAGGGTTAGTTCATTAAGGCAGCTCCTTCCTAGGATTTTCCATTAACAGTGGTGTTATCTTCAATCTTTGGTGGGGTTCAATAGATTCCTTTTATGACCTAAGCTCAGCACTTATGCAGACCAATCCTTGACCAAGGCACAAGAACAAGCACTCAGATCCTAACTCTGCCAATCAAAGGTTGTAACATGTCACTACTAACAAGGATTTTCTGTTAAAAAACTAGCTATAATAATTCATACCTCACCAGATTCATATTGGAAGCAATCAACTGAAAGAAAGTTGATAAAAACTATTCATAATGGGTTTTACAATATGCTACCAAATATTCCATCCATAATTTAACCCATAACTTTTAGATTCCCAAGGCCCTCATCAATCACTCCATACAGAACATACATTTTAAATCAGCTCCAATAGGCAAGTATAATCCAGTTCCTTGGCGTCTAATGATTCCCATTTCCCAACCAAGTGGTGTGAATACTTCCAATCAGAACCTTAGGATTGGGTGACCAATAAGAGTTTAAAGAAGAAGTTATTATGTTTTTTAATAGGAAAAACAAAAGTAACCTTCTATAAATATCAATAACTAGTACTGCCTAGTATGCAATTCTGGGACTCCTTACCCTTTTTCTCCAGTGGAACTTAATTTTGAAGGAAATTTTACTCAACAAACGGGAGGTAATTTTAGTCTAACATGTTAAGGAAGGTGACAGAAGAGAGTGAGCACACATAGTTCTTTTCTTGCATGGACGCTCATGCTCGATACTCTGTGTGCTTTCTCTCTCTCTGTCACCATGTTATCGTAATACCAAGTTTAGTCTCTCTCTCGGCCTCGTTTTTCCTTTTCCTACATGTTGCATGAAGATTATCACCATTTCTGTCAGTTACGCAAAGTTTCTTTGTAATCGTTTCGATAGGATTTCTTGTAACTTTTTAACCTATCAATGAAAAGATTTTGTTTCCTATAAAAAAAGATAACACATTGTTTTCTTTTGAGTCCTTGAAAATTCGACATTTCTATGTTTATTGAATTTGAAAATGGAATATTATTATCTGATTCTATAACTTTCAAACTTCATGATACTTTCTGATTCGAACTGATTTCTGTAACAAAATCCTTATCGACTTCTGTTTTATATGACAAGCCATGTAGGCGGTGTAGTTTTATGTGTGCCGTTGAAATAGGCAAAATTAAAATTGGCCATCTGTTTCTTAATTACCCTTTGAAGGTTAAAAACAGTTAATAAAACTTCTTTTATAACCTTCCTAGGAAATCAGTAGAACTCCAAGACACTGTAAGGTACCTAGCCTAGGGGTATAAATGTAATAAGGATATTAGTAAGGGTAGAAAGGTAATATGGCAGAGAGTTAGTTAGGGAAGGTTATAAATAGGAGGAGAGGATTGGAAGAGAAGGCATCGATGTATTTGGAGATGTTTTGAGCTTGGTTTAGCCTACTCAAGAGGGAGGGATTTCTAGGGTTTCTCTGTAATTTTCATCTTTTCTATCAATATTATTTTGATCTGTTTTTGTAAGGTTAGAATCCTTACAGACACCACTAATATTATGGCTTTAAGAAAAGAAAAAAAATACAGAGACAATCTATTCAGAGTAGAAGATGCTCTTTTTTTTTGGATAAGAAACAATCAGAACAGAACAGAACAGAAGATGCTCGGTTTATACAATTATAGCATACTACTGGCTTATATACACGACATGCATTCGGATACTGAAATTCGTGTTACCTTGTAATAAGATGATATCATGTTGTTTGATCCCAAACCATAGTATATTGCAACTGACCTTTTCAGTGATATCAAGATCCTGAGGTGCTTCACAGGCAACGGAAGCGCGTAGATGTTGCTAGGAGTTCATTCGATAAGAATTGAATTACCCATCCAGTTGAGTAAATTCTAAAGCATTTGCATCTGGGTCTCTTGTAAAGATTGCTGGCCTTCCTGATTTGCTAAGCGTATAGGGAATACCTGCATGACCCAGCAGGAAAATATGAAACCATATTCTTAATACGGGCTACATAATAATAACAGCAATTCTACCATTTATGACTTCTGATGTGAGAAGTATCAACTAACAAACTATTCACATTCAGCTGTGTTAAGTGGGGAAGATTGTTACCAGCTTTATCAAGGATCACTTTCAACTTCAATACATCCCGAATTCCAATACAAGTATGACGGTCACGGCCTCCATGTTCAGGTCGTCCAGATAAAGGATCGGGATTTGGAAGCTCCATCAAATGAATCATCTCAGCACCCACCCACAACCAAGCACCTCTGTAAGGAAGTTTATCGTGCGGCCTCGCTTTGTTTATTTTAAGACCTATTTTCCAGTTGAAATTTCCCATTTGAATTGATATTTGAAATGAGTATTCAACATGTAGTTTAGTGATCCACGTAGAATTGGCTTACCTAGAACATTTAAATAGAAGTGTAGTGACCTCTCAAGATTCTCACAGAGCACTCCAACGTGGTGAACGCCAACAGCTCCATAATCTGTAATACAGTAGAACTCAGAAAACTTATCTCCAAACAAAAGAAAGAGGAAACAATGTACACAAAAAAGAGTGTAAAATGATAACAATTACCATCTGACTCTTTTTTTTTTTTTTTTTTTGAAGCAAGGGTAACCACGCTCATCCCTAGGCCAGGCACCGGAGACATCGAAAGAGTAATGTCACAGGTGACTCTCGAACCTGGGACCTTGAAGGGAGCATACCTTCAACGCCCAAGTCTTCAACCACTGTGCCACCCATTGGGGACCAATTATCATCTGACTCTTAGCCATAAAACATTGATAATACTCTTTTTCCTTCAATGAGCCCCTTCCCCATCCGTTGAATTTTGTAGATACCAACTCAAGAACAAATTGCAGTTCCCAGGCTTGGATTAACCAAAAAATTGAGCAGAACTAGACATGTAAAGCTTTGAAAGATGATAGGTTTGGGGTCTTAGGGTATTAAGGAATAATATAGTGGTATGTTAGCAATTACTTGGGGAGTAAGTAGAGGATTGGGGTTATAAATAAGAGAGGTTGTCTGAGGAAAAAGGCATCCAAATATTGAGTATTTTCTTGAGAATGTGAAGTTCCAACTTTCTATCAAAACTTGGCTTATCTTGTAGTTTCTTGGTTATTTGATATCAATATACTTGGATCTTATCAAAAGAGTACAACTTACAAAACAACAAACAGTCAAACTTATTCCACAAGAGTGATTAAGTAGTTAAAGCTGCATATATGACGCAAATGATTCAGTGGAAAATAGATAGGCAAATATTTAGACTATGAAAGCTTACCATTATCAACATCAACTTCAATTGGCTCTTTGTCTTTCTCAAGCACATCTTGTTCAATACCCCCCTTGGCTCTTGTTGTAAAGCAAATTCCATGACAGCCACCAGTCCTTCCAACTTTCCCATAACTTTTGAGTGATGGTTTTGTAGATACAGAACATAAATTGAGAAGATTTACCTGTTCTTCAGAAGAAGAAAAGGCCCAACACTCATTTAAAGTTGAAAATCCAGATGAGTATTAGAAGAGAATGATGAAAAACATAACCAAAGAAATAAAGAAAGAAAAAAATATATTCCATTTACTTTAATCCGCTATATTAATTAGCATGTGGTTCCATCTCAAAACCAATCCAATCGGTAATGAGTGAAGTACCATAAATGTTAGAAGGTTTGTTTTGGATAAGAAACAATTTCATTGATAGTATGAAATTAGATGGCAATGCCAGTTACAATAAGGATCTCCAATTGTTCAAAAGAGTATCATGGCTATAATCACAAAAAAGGGGAGATCGTTTACACCAGGATACAACAATAATAGATAAATTTTCCAATAAATTATAAAGATTAGTACTATGTCCTTTGAAGATTTTGTTGTTCCTTTCCCTCCAAATGTTCCAGCAGAAGGCTCTGATATAGTTGTCCCAAAGCATCTTTTTTCCCTTTTGAAAGGATGCCCAAGGAGGGTGGTGTTGAGAAGTGAGTGTCACCTGGAAGTACAATCGACCAAGAGAAGTTTCCACGCATAAAATCCCAAAAGACTGATGCAAAGGAGCAGTTTATGAATAGGTGTTATTGAGTTTCACTTGAGAGTTTGCACATAGTGCACTAGTCCGGTGAGAGGCACATGGTTGGCATCCTTCTTTGCAACATGTTATTAGTGTTGGTGGCCTTCTTGAGGGTCTCCCATAGAAAGAATTTAATCTTCTTGGGGAATTTGTCTTTCCAAATACTCTCAAAAATATTGTCAATAGGTTTGTCAGAGAGTCCCTGCAAATCCATGATAAGGGATTGTGTAGTGAATAGCCCACTATCTTCCAACTTCTAGATGATAGTATCTTCTCCAAAAAGAGGCTTGATTCCCGTCATTAAACTAGAAAGATTGCAAGCTTCATTAAACTCTTCCTCTTTAAGACCTCTTCTAAAGTAATAGTTCCACGAAGAGTGACTACCACTCCACACATCTTTCACAATAAGGTCTTTCTCTTTAGTAAGGGCAAATAGAAGAGGGAATTGAAGAGATAAGGGGGCATTGTTGATCCATAAATCCTTCCAAAGCAACGTGGAAGATCCGTCTCCGATTTTATGCAAAACCCTTTCCCGTATGAGGTGGAGAAGAGAGGCTATGTTCCTTCATGGCCCTTTACAAGAGGCAAATTTGATCTTCTTGGTCGAAAAGCCTCTCGGGTCAAGATCGTATTTGGTCGCAATAATCCTCCTCCAAAGAGCCGATTTTACTCTACCAAATCTCCAATTCCATTTAGCCATCAATGCCTCATTTTTAAGTTTCAATTTTTGCATGCCAACACCCCCATGTACAGTTGGAATTGGAAGAGAGGTATACTTCCATTTGACAAGGTGCATATCCTGATAATCGGTCGAGCCTTTCCAAAGAATTTTTTTGTAGAGTCTCTCAAGGATCGAGATCACTCTAGGGGGCATCATGAATAACGACATATAGTAGGTGGGAAGATTAGCAAGGGTGGCTTGTATGAAGGTTAGTCTTCCCCCTTTAGATATGTGAGAATTTTTCCATGAGAGAATTTTCTTTTCAACTTTCTCAACAATAGGGCTCCAAAAAGTAAGTGATTTGGGATTCCCATAGAGGCATACCAAGGTATGTACGTAGTGGGCCACAAAGTAGCCTTGCAACCATATTTAGCAACCAATGTGTGTATGCTCTTTCATCAACATTAATACCCATCAATTCTAATTTGTGAACATTGACCTTGAGACCCGATAAGTTCTTGAATGCCTTAATCGTCTTGAATAGCTCTTCTGTAGCACCCAAATCAAATGTTGAAAATGGGAGTGTGTCATCAACAAATAGGAGATGAGATATGTAGTATTGACCCACCTTGATTCCCTTAATATTACCATCCTCTTCGCCTCTTTTAATCATTCTACTAAGAACATCTATAATCAATGTAAATAGGAAAGGGGAGAGTGGATCGCCTTGTCTCAGGCCTCGAGTTGCTTTGAATTTACCTCTAGGTTTGCCATTTATGATAATGGAGAAGTTTGTAGAAGAGATACAACCAAATATCCATTTTCTCCATCTTTCACCAAACCCTTTGGCCCTGAGAACCAGATCAAGGAAATCTCAATCCACCGTGTCAAATACATTTTCAATATCCCCCTGTTGTTCCTTTCTTTTGTAGTCATCAATAATTTCATTCGCAATAAGGATGGCATCAATAATTTGTCTACCTTCGACAAAAGCAGACTGATAATCAGTAATGGTGTTAGGGAGAATCATCTTGAGGCGTTGGAAGAGCACCCTGGCAATGGCTTTGTACATACAAGAAATGAGGCTAATAGGCCTATACTCGGACACACGATGGGAATCAGTCTTCTTAGGTATGAGGCAAATATATGTTTCGTTGAGGCTAGCATTCACAATTTCATTCTTGAAAAATTCGTGGAACACTCTCTTAATATCATTTTTAAGAATGTGCTTTGGAGAGTGTTTTTTTGTAATTGGGGTCGGGTAGAGAATTCTGGGTGATGGTAATAATTTTTCACAAAGCATAAGTTCTTTTATTCGGTGGTTTTTTTCTCCGGTTTTGGAGTTCTTCCACGTAAATTTTTGTGTTGTTCTTTGTATTGTTTCCTTTAATTTCTTAGCTAATTTTCTTGCTTATTCTAATAGTAATAGGGGTGTTTTTTCCAACATAAGTAACACATACACAATCAAACTGATTCACACAATAAGATAGACGATAAACAAGACTCTTGTATCATGAATACATAACCGGCTCAATTGATCAAAGAGGGTCTTGGAGTGCATAAGATCATGAGTTCAATCGGAATTAATTTTCTACGGATTTCTTGGCATCCAAATGTTGTAAGGTCAAACAGTATGTCCCGTAACATTAGTCGATGTGCGAAAGTTGGCCCAGACAGTCATGGATATCAAAATATATATCATGAATACAGCCATATAAACAAAGTGGAGTAGAAAAGAAAACCTTTGGTTTGAGAAGAATGGCGGATGGTGGCGTTGATGGGCTGAGAAGGGACGCCATTTTAGAGCAGAAATTAGGCCGTCACTGTATCTTCTCGACGCACAACACAAACTCCTGTGAGGCCCAAATCGCCACTTCTATGCGCCTGCTTCACAAATCAATTTAGGGCACGAACATTTCTCCAATATCAATTCTTGTTTTTTTATGGTCATTTCTGTAAATATTGAAGAATGTCGCTATAATCTGCAAATAAGGATAAATAGTTTATGTGGTGTGTAATCGCATGTCAATTATCCACTCTCATTAAATTGCATTCAAATATTAAATTATACAAAAAAAAAAGAGAAATTGTGGTGGATAGCCAATTTTAAGAAAATAATTGCAAATCTAGTCATATTTTGAAGTAATTGTAAAATTATTTTTTATTTTAAATTTAAGTAATAATATTTATCAACAATACCTATTATACCCTTTTAGGTTGCTTAGAAGCCATTTTGATTGTGCTTCTTTTTTATTTTTTCAAATCATGTTTATAATTGAGTTGCGCCACAGTAGTTATAAATTTCTGATTTTTTTGTTTTTGTTTTTTTTAAATCTTACTTTTTGAGTTTTTACATTTTGTTTTCATTACTTTTTGAAGTAAGTTTTAAAAAATTAGGTATTTTAAAATTTCATGATTTTAATTATTTCTTTTTTGAAAAACTGTATTTGATAAATTTTGTGACCGCTTTATTTTTTTTCGTACATTTTTCTTTTTTATTGCTTTTTTTTTATATATATAATTTTTTTTTGTTGATCTATAAGGTTATTGTGTCAAGTTTGTTATGTCGCCCCTACGACATTCACCATAGTCAATGATAAAAACTAACTCGAAACTCTAACTTTTGACGTTTTACAAGTTGTAAAAAATACTATACTAATATAAAAAAATGTATTAACTAAATCATACTGTATTAATTAAAAAATAAAATATTCTTAAAAAAATAAAATATTATATAAAAATGCTATACTAATTTTATAAAAATGTTGTATTAATTAAAAAATTTTATTGTATAAAAAATGTGGTATTAATTATAAAATATTGTATTAATTCAAAAAGAATATTGTATTAATTATAAAATACTGTATTAATTAAAAAAGAATACGATATTAATTATAAAATATTATTGTATTGATTATAAATAGTGTATTAATTAAAAAGAATATTGTATTAATTAAAAAAAAAATATTGTATTGATTATAAAATACTATATTAATAAAAAAATAATATTGTATTAATTATAAAATACTATCTCTCAAAAAAAAATTATAAAATACTGTATTAATTATAATGAAATATTAAACCTTATTATTAATACTGATATTATTATCGAATGGTCAGTGACATGTTTCTTTATTTGGTTGTAAACTAGTTCAACACTAGCGTCTCACGTTCAATCCCGAGAATGGGTATTTGTTCCCTTCCCTTCAATGTACTAAAAAAAATACTTATATTATTAATAAATACTTATAAAAAATGTTTTAATTATAAAATAATTTTTTTTTCAGGTAAGAAATCAAAACTACTGTACTCAAAAAAAAAAAAAAAAAAAAACAACTACTATATATTGAAAAAAAATGCGGAGGTGGAAAAATTAGATATCCAAACGGCTTTTATTTATTTTGTTTTGAAATTGGGTATTTTTTTATTGAAATAAATATTGATTTAATGATAAAGGATATTTGTGTAATTTGACTCTAAAACAGATTTTATTTTTTAAACGGAAGATTACATTTGCTAAATTTTAAAATGATGGACACGCTTGCAATTAGTTTTTCAATTTGGTTCAGTATTGACAAAGCAACTGAGTTCAAAGTCATAATTACAAATTCAATCCTAAAAATTATTATTTGACTCTTATTTAATTGAAAATAATAATATATTTGTACGGAAATTTCACAACATATAAATAAATAAATTACAAGAATGATTACGTGTCAATGCTGGAACTCTTCTCTAAAATAACGTAAGTGTGAATCGTAGGAAATGTGATAGTATACACAGTTCTTGTTGTAGCAAACTTTAATGTAAGTAAATGTCATCTCCACAAGAAAAAGTTAAACTTATGCTTAAGCGAAATTAAGAGAGTTAGGTAACGATTGTTCTAAAGGTAGAATTGGGATTAAACTAAGTTAAATGACAATAAAACGAACATTGAAAGGGAATAAGTTTCGTCGGGTGGTTTCGTCTATGACGAAACCTCATAGACTAAGGACGAATATCGTTCGCTACTCTATTGGCTCTCTCGAGCTCTAAGCGACGGTTCTCTCGAACTCTTGGTTTGGTTCTCTCGAACTCCAACCTTCGTTATTAGCGAAATTACTACAACATATTGTGCTTCTCTTTGGCTCTCTCAGGCTCTAGACGTCGGCTTTCTCAAGCTCTTCGTTTGGTTCTCTCGAACTCAAACTCGCTAATCAAGCACAGCACCGGGCGAACTACACATCAAATCCGAGAACTCTCTCGAGTTCTCAACGATACTCTCTCGAGTATTTAGCCGGTTCTCTCGAACTCGACTCTAACTTCGCAAGATGTGCTCGTAGGCGAACCTTATTCCTGAGGGTTTGTTATAACCTACGATCTAGGTTTCATTACTTGTTTCTCTCGAAGTCAAGTAAGAATAAATGGTTCTCAAATTGGAAATGTCGTTGATATTCAGCTTAGAAGTTTCGTCGTAGACGAAACTACCCTACTTATCTACTTCCTTCCAACAAACTTACTAGCTACTCATGCAAGAAAGTGAAGACGAAATGTAATGACAAAGGCAATATAAAAGCATGGGAATAACTTCGTTAAAAGCGAATAAAAGGTTCTATACAACGAAAGTACAGAAAGCAATAAACTAAACTACGAAATAACTGTAAATGTCAAATAGCTAAGAACAATGGCGAAAACATAATAAAGACAATAAAATTTAGGCTACGGCGGAAGATCCTCGGATGCGCCTCGGACATTCCTCTCGGACTCGGCCACGGCGTCTCTCTAAGATTCGACAACTTCAAATGAAGGGAAATGACTTATTTTATAGCAAGCTTCACGAGCGTGCAAATTTCTCCACCACGATCTCACGTGCGACGGTTAAGATTGACTCAACATATCTCGGATCATTGACACGCATCCTTCGACAGAGGTGGTTTCGTTATAACTTCGTCAATGACGAAACTATATACGGCATGTTACTTCGTCGTGCACGAGTTCATTAGCTTCATGGTGACTAAGTGCATCTTCTTCTAAGTTTGCTTTGTTGAAATATTGAGATGAAGTGCTTCGTCTATGATGAAGTGTTGCATCGTCGTGTCTGGTTAGACGAGCACTTCGTCTTGGTCTCCCTAAGTTCGCTATGACGAACTTCCCTTCATAATAGAATTTCACCTTGCTTCGTTTAGTTCGATGTAGACACTTAGGAAAAACATTAAATCCTTCAACATAATATAAATGCACACAATCAATCACTTTTGCTAAAGCCAACCTCCTAAAATGTATCATACTCAGAAAACCGTAGGATACTTCGCTTAGGCGAAGGTATATCATAACGAAACGAAAGTTTTATCAATTCCCTTAAATATTAGTAAATTCATATACAAATATATCTTATTTTCTTACTTTAACTCTCACTTCTTGAGAGTTATCAATACTCGACATAAAATTTGTAGTTTCCTTCCCAAAAGTTTATATCACCTACCTGTATTTTAGATTATATTGATGTGGTCTTACTAAAATGAGGGAGCTCTTGATCTTACTTTTTTGAAAAATGTAGCCTTTCATTAAACACAAGCCAATAAGTACAACCACGACATCCTAATCATGGGGCCACAAACGGGTTCAACTCCACAGGTCGAAGTGTAACCACCCTCAAGAAAAGAACTAGCAATAGAAC
>JBBMEF010000008.1:1904859-1931078 GCA_037832685.1 Sicyos baderoa
AGTTGGGTAGGAGTTGGATGGACTTATGGAAGTCCATGGGGCAAACATGGAATAGAAGCCAAGTCAAGCCAACTCCATGGTTTATCCATGGGGCAAACATGCCCGTAGTCACTTACCATAATAATCCAGTTTCATTCCACTAACAACTTTTTTACTCTAGATATTTCTGTCAAGTTTTTACAAAAGTTATGGGTTTTGGCTTATTCATGTGATAGGTAAGTAAGAAATTGCCGAACATGTTATATTTACGAATACTCACCTTCATTTGTGGGCAAATTTGAGAATGTCTCGACGGTGTTTGAATATATGGCCTCCTATTTTGATACCATGCTCTAATGTGTTAAATTTCCCAAACTCAAAAGCTTAAGTTGATGAGTTGTGGTAAATTTAATTATATAAACTAAACAAATAAATATACTTAAAGAAAGGAAAAATAAAGCAATTTTAAAACAAAAAAAGAACAAATAAAGCCATGTACGTTGTTTTTTTTTATATCCGTGATTGTCCGGGCAAGCTTTCGAGCACCTCAACTAATGTCACAGGACATACCGCCTGACCCTACATTTGGATGCCAAAGAAACCCGTAGGAAATTAATTCCTAGGTAGGTGGCCACCATGGATTGAACCCATCACCTTATGCACCCCAAGACCCTTTTTGACCAATTGAGCCACTCCATGATGGTTAGCAATCATATACGTTGATGTTTGGTAATAGCTTTTCTTCAGCTCTTTAAGTTTTTAGATTCTGACCAGGGTGCTGCTGTATCATAGGTTGATCCACCAACTAGATCAGGATCTGGACCAATAAAGAAGGTTTGTAGTTAATTTTCTTGAGTATTTAATTCATGCAATTTCTTACACAATTACACCCTTTTACATGAAGATCAACTTCCATTGTGTTCAAATAGTTTTCATTCTTAAAATCTCCAATACTTTGCCCCCTTTTTGTAGAACTGAAAAAAATATATTTTGCCCTCTTTGCTTTAAATGAAATACTTTATACCATGAACTTATCTACTCCTCATTTTCAATTAGTGCAGTCTATGCTACTTAGTTGTTTTCATAAAATCATAAAAAGTAGTTTATATCTGATTCTTTCCGCTTGTCATTTTATTAGACGTTGATGACCCCCAAAGATCTCAGTTTTGTTGGTTATACATACAAAAATTTTGAAGCTGTCAAAGGGCTACACCAACACCATTCGCTTGGTAATATTTTTTCTTTTACTTTTCCCATTTTCATTCTTTGGTGTATCATCGGCCCCCCTCCCGCCCCGCCCCATTCCAACATCTAGCACGTGTAACAACTTGTTCTATTCTATGCGATGAACTTATGCTGCTGGCTTTTATAGTTATTTATGCATCAAAATCTCTCTCAAATATATTATGCACATCATCATTTCTCTTTCAATAGGCTAGAGCTTAAATATTTGTATGTTCACCAAAAATGGAACTTGCATTCTTCTGCAGTGTGTAGCATGGAAAGGGTTTCTGAGAACTTAAAAAATTGTTAATAGTTTTATTTGTTTTTGAGATAGAATGGTGGAGTCTGTAGTTCCAAATAGTTTACTGCTTCAGACAGGGTTTCTGAGAACTTAAAAAATTGTGAAGTAATTTACCTTCTGAAAAACAGTCTTGATAAGTTATCACAGCCTAGATTTTACCCATGAATTTAAAAAGTTGGATTAAACTCTTAATTGAATTCATAGGTCTCATTACTTCGACCAGTCTCATCCTTGAATGGATGATGTTCCACCTGAATATGTTGAATCATCGGGTTAAATCACCATTCAATCCAAAAATTTAAGCCGATGAGTAGGTAAATTTAATTGTATCACTTCCCCTCACTTGTGGGCTTAGAAATCTGAGAAATACCCTACAAGTGGAATTCAATTTTGATTGTAGAGGAAACGACTTGGCAGGGGTTCGAACTCAGGACCTCCTACTCTGATACCATGTTGAGTCATGTTAAACTACCAATCAACCCAAAAGCTTAAGCTTGTGGGTTGGAGTAAATTTAATTATATCAACCAACAATAATATTATTAACGATCTCTTAAAGTAGAAACATACTTGTAAGAGGCATGTTTCTAGTGAAGTTATGAACTACTATGGCAAAGGAAAAGACAACACTACGTTGCTTTAGGCATTAGGATCAGTTAGAGAGTAGACAAACTTGTTGAGATGCCAATGGCATAGTTAGGATATCAGTTCTAATCTTCCTGTTATTTACATTGATTTCATTGACAGCAGACATTCTCTTCCTTCACTTTCTACAAAGCTGATTCTGTCTTACGTCGTATCACTTGAACTCGAGTATGGTTAAAAAGTATCCCATGTACATCAATAGTTATTTTTCCCCCCCTCTTCTCACTTTATGAACTACTTAATTCTGCTGAATAATGACAAACTTTCATCCAAAATATAAGCATATGCATGCTTGTTGTATAACTTGACATTTTCAGAGAATGATTTGAGTTGAGCAGACTTGCCATGATCTTTCTGATACTCATGTCTGTCCAATTCCCCACATTTCAGATATGAAGTCAAGCGCCACCCCATTTCGGACTTCGTCTGTCGACTCCACACAAAGTAAGAAATTTGAGTGAACTCTACTTATCATTATCGACTCATTCTTTGAAGCTGTTTTGTGATGAGCTTCTTACCAACTCGGATATCTCATACAGGTGAATCGGCATTGAACTACTCTACCCCCTGCTCAACAGATGACAGGGAAGCCATATTGGCATCATCAGGGGATGTGGCCTGAAGGTGGGGGGCCTGTGGGCAAAGGAATTTTTCAAAGTTCCAAATTGTTTTAGAGAGTTCATCATGTACAGAGTTTTGGTTTAGGAGTGGTGAGATTGTTAGTTTTTTGAGGCCTTGACTGCCCAGGTTTGCTGATAAAAAAAAAAAAAGGAAACAAGAAAAAGGTCTTGTGGCAGTTTCTGGTCCAATTTCTTGCATCCTCCTCCTTTGTATTTGAAATTGTGTTGCTGCATGGAAATGAGGCACGTGCTTTTGGTGTCTCAATTGTCATTTTCAATTTTGAGAAGTTGTTCATAAGTTCACTTTTTATTTGTTTGAGTAATACTTGGGTAAGGGTGAATAATACTTAAGAGATTTTTCATGTATAATAAAAATGGGCTAAAAAATTGCATCTATAGCACAAAATTGAAAATAATTGCACATATACCATAATTCTGAGTGATTGAACTCAATCGAACTCAATCAATAACTAGTGATTGAAAGCAATCAGTTGAGCTCAATCACTTAACAAACTGATTGAGTTCAATCATTAGTTATTGATTGAGTTCAATCACTCAGAATTTTGGTATAAACAAATTTTTGATAAAAATGTGCTATAATTCTAATAGAGGACTCTAAAGTTGATATACGTAACAAATTTCCTAATACTTATCCACTCTTACAACCACACATTTTTACTTTTATAAAAAAAAAAATTGGCTTTGATTGATAGAGAGAGAAATGCAAAAGTAAAAATATGTGGTTGTAAGAGTGAGTAAGTATTTCCATCCTTATCCAAGTATTACTCTGTTTGGAATATATATTTTTGTTCCTAATATATATGTCATTTCTCAATTTTTACTGCAATGCTGTAAAAGTTTTATTTGATTGTATTATTATTATTTTTAAAATTATTATTATCGTTTTTATGGGAACGGAGGATTCAAATTCGTAACCTTTAAGTCATTAAGTTTACATTAATATCACTCAACTACTATTATGGTTAATTGTAAAAGATTCAATTTAATCATCTTGATAAAAAAATTTAATCAACTTGGGAAGTGTTTGAAGAAATACCATATAAGAAGATTACTAATCACGTGTTTTATTTTGTGACAAATACTAAAGTTATGACTCATAGCATAATTCGAGCAATTAATCATCCTAGCTTGATCTAGTCGTCAAATAAATTTTTTTTAAATCATAAATTGTTGAGAGATTATCTAACTCAATCTATACCGGTTGTCTTCCTAGTAAAAAATTAAATTTGTACGAGTTACATTGACGACGAAATATAATAAGAGAATTTACCCATTTTATCTATGGTATATTTGCACACACTTTCTAAAATAATTCATCTATAACATATAATTTTATATCAGTGATAGAATTCGATTTGAATTTTTCTGCTATAAATGAATTAGTTTTGATTTTATGCTATATATGGAAATATTTTGTTTTTTTTTTTATCATACATGCAAAATCTCCATATAATAGTGTTTGATAGTTGACCTGTAAAAATAGTCAAAATGCATCGTAAAAGTTAATTCGTACACTCTCGAATTATGTACACCCCTGATATTTGTAGCTGCATTTGCAAATCATAGTGACTCCTAATGTTAACTTTTGTTGAGATAATTAAGCTCAAAGTCCATGTACGAGTGGTTATCAGCTTTGCAAATTGTTGAGATTATGAACTTAATTTATAGTAGTTATCTATTTAGTAAGAAATTAATTTTGTATGAGTCACATTAACAACCAAATATAATAATAACTGATAGTTGACTCGTAAAAATAGTCGAAGTGTACTGTATAAACTAATTCATACGCTCACGAATCATATAAACCCCTATTTGTAGCTGCATTTGCAAATTGAATTATAGTGAATCCTAATGTTAATTAAATTTTGTTGAGATAATTAAGCTCAAAGCCAATGTATATGAGTGGTTATCAGCTTTTGTTGAAACCTTAATATGGATTGTTAAAAAAAAAAAAAAAAAAAAAACTTAAAATGGATCTATACGTCCATTCAAGTGTTTTTTACTTTTATTTTTATTTTTTTAATTAAGGATAACCACGTCCGTCCCATCAAAGACATAAAAAGAATAATATCATAGATAATTTCGAGTTTTTCTTTTTTTTTTTAGAAAGGGACTTTGGACTTCTATCTTGTATTATAATAATAATTATATAACAATTTTTATTTATAAAAATTAACATTTTTATGTTTATAAAATTAAGGCTAAATTATAGAAAATGCCCCATAATATGTTGTGGCAAAAATATCTCCAAACTTTGAAAAATTTCAAAATTACCCTTGAACTATAATAAAAGTTTCAAAAATGTTCTTACCGTTAAAATTTGATGGAAACCATCCAAGTTTGATTTAAAAATACCCATAAACTTTTAAAATCTTTCAAAAATACCCATAAACTTTTAAAATCTTTCAAAAATACCCTGCCCTCACAATTCATTGAAAAATGAGGAAAATATTAAAGTTTTGTTTCAATAATACTATATATATTTTATTATGAGTATTTTTAACTTATTAATTATTTTCAATGTAAATATTAATTATTGTTTATACTTGAATTGTGATGAATATCCCACATCGAAAAATATGATGGTACCTCCTAATATTTATAAGATTAATGAGTTACTTTCTCGTTGTCAATTGATTAATATTATATCAAATCTCATTAAACTTAAACAAATAGATTCTTTGATATTTCCTATTTATAAAATAGATACTTTATTAATTGTCAATTGATCTAGTTTTCAAATGTATGTCTCAAAATATTCATTTATATTTCAAAATTCATCTCAACAACAATTTAGGCTCCATTTGATTACCATTTCGTTTTTTGATTTATTTTTTACTTTTTGAATATTGGTTTTATTTTTAAAATTCTAAAAATGTTTTAAAAATATTAAAGAATTCTAAAAAAATAATAATTAAATAATAACTTTTAAAAATAATTTTTTGTTTTTGTTTTTTAAAAGTAAGAAGAAATCAAGAATAATGAGTAAAAAATTAACTAAATAAAAACAAAATGTGATATTTGATCGATTTATTCATATTTTTTAACGTGGGATGTTCGTCACAATTCAAGTATAAACAATAATTAATATTTATGTTAAAAATAATTAATAAGTTAGAAATACACATAATAAAATATCTATAGTATTATTGAAACAAAACTTTAACATTTTCCTCATTTTTTCAAGGGTATTTTTTAAACATTTTGAAAGTTTATGAGTATTTATGAAACATTTTGAAAGTGTAGGGGCATTTTTGAAATCAAACTTGGATGATTTCCATCCAACTTTAACGGTGAGGGCATTTTTAAAACTTTTGTTAGAGTTCAAAGGTAATTTTGAAACTTTTTAAAGTTTGGGGGTATTTTTGACACAACCTCCATAGTATTGGGACATTTTCTATAATTTAGCCTAAAATTAACTTTAAACTTTGAGAATTTTCCTTCCGTAACATAATTTTACTCTTCATTAAAATTGTAGCATATTTTTTAAAAATAATTTCATTCATAGTACATGTTGTCCAAAATTTCTATTATATCATTATTAACCTTGTATCACTTTTATCAATAAACTTCATACCTATATCAGTTTAATTGATAGGCTTATATCAAGGCTTGTATCAGCTCAACTGATAGATCTTTATTAGTTCAACGGATAGACTTCTATCCGTTCCATTATAAACTTCTATCGATTTTGAGTGATTGACCAGTGCAATCAATCATTTTTGTATCCCAAATGAATAAATTAGGAAATCATGCTATACAAGAAATTATTTTATTTATTTTTTATATACATGCAAAATTCCCTTATGATTTAACTTTAAACTTATCAAACCCTAAAAAAACTTAAACTTTATCACATAATTCAATTTTATGTTTTTATTGAAAATATATGATTAGGTAACTGGACATTTGAATCATACTTATACACACCAAAGTCGAACATCCATAATATTTTCACTTCAATTGCATCCAACTCAAAGTCTAATTATCCAATTAAAAAAAAAAAAAAAAAATCAAAGTCCACGTACCGGTTCGCCATCGCACACAAATCACCGCAACCGAAACACCGGTTCGTCCCGGTCCGATAACGATCTTCCCAAAATACTCCGCACTTAAATTTATACGCGAAATAGTAAGATGGGCATTCTCGTAATTTCGGCTCCCAATTTTTCATTGCCGATCAAAGCAATGAGAGCTTCCTCCTCCATGGCTTCGCATGAACAACCTTCGTTCAATCTGGAGCTTCAACTCGAAACGCAACAAAAAATTTGTTCATTTCATATTTTTTTTATTTCATTTTTCTTTCACTAAATCCCAATCTCCAGGAATTTTCCAAACCCTCGAATGTCCGGATCGTAGCAGCTTCAGTTGAGCACGAATTTCGACGATTGATTTCGGATTCAAAGTTCAGGTAGATTCATTTCGGATTTTTCTGTAATTTCAAATTTCGATCGACTTCAATCATCGCGTTTTTGTTTTTCTGTTGTTTCTTTGTGTTTCTGGTTGCTTGAAGTTGGATTTAGGTGTTTTCCGTATCTCGAGGATTTAGCTTCTAGGGTTCCTTCTTTCAAATGCGCGATTTTCTGTTTCTTTTTGGTTGGGTAGTTATTAAATTAAGTGTGATTGACATAAGGTCAACGGAGTAGTAGGGAAATGTGATTTCATGATTTCCTGAGCTATTTTTTCCAGCAGAATCTTTGTCTATATGGGTTTGTGAGTTGGTTATTGGAGTCAAGTTTATGAAAGGAAATGCTGTGGAGGGAATACGGAAATGAAATGTCGAAATCTCCTGAAGTTGTTCTGGTTGGACCTATACACTTTAGTTTGTTTATTTTGTTACAATTTGTGAATTTTTATAGATCTTGGACTCTCCCAGTGGTTGGAACGTTAATGAACTGTATTGGGGTGGTATTGTATTGATCAAATAGGCTAGCTATGTTGAAATGCATTCGTTGCTAGCTATGTTGAAATGCATTCGTTGGTCGAACTACGTCCCTTTTTAGATTTCTCTACAATGACGACTCAACAGGTTTGGTCGGTAACTTTTTTTTTTGTCCTCCTAAACTATTATACTAACTCTTAATTTTTCAAGTCAATCTTCTCTCGTTTCTTTATCGTACTACTTCCCCTTGGGATATTGTGTTTTTGCCTTCGTCTTTTGTCTGCATTAACCATGAAATATTAATATAATGAAACTGCAAGTACTATGTCTGGATTAAAAAGTTGTTTAATTACGTGGACAACCTCAATATGGTTGAACTGGTTATTGCATTATAACTTTGACAAAAAGATGAGGAGCTTTATTCTTCACCTCCACTTGTTGTTGAACTCAAGGAGATTGTCTATGGTATGGGGTTATTTGTATTCGGCATAGGCGAGAGGTATATGCACATGTTGGTTGATATAATTAAATTTTACCCCAATCCATCAGCTTATGCTTTTGGATTGATTGGTGGTTTAACATAACTCAACATGGTATCAGAGCAGGAGGTCATGAGTTCGAGTCCCTGCCAAGTCGTTTCCTCCCCAATTAAAATTAAAGTCCACTTGTAGGGCATTTCTCAAATTTCAAAACTCACAAGTGAGGGGGAGTGTTGGTTGATATAATTAAAATTTACCTCAATCCATCAGCTTAGCCTTTTGGATTGATTGGTGGTTTAACATAACTCAACAGCACATGATCAATTGCCTAAGCTCGAGCAGATTGAATTTCTGCAACTTTAGATCTTTAGAAAAGTTGAGTTTCTTACATATTTTTTTCATCTTAAAAATATTTAAGACCCACATAGATCTAAATTGTAATGCCTGGCTGGAACTTGCAAGCATGTTAACTTGAAGTAGATGTAGATGGGATTTTTATTCTAAATACTGCCAGTATGTGTCTGTGGGATAAAAACGCTCTCCATCTTCCATAGTTTGCAATTTGATCGTGGTTTGGATCCCTTTTGTATTTGATTTTATTTATTAGATAGTCACAGTTTTGAAAAATAGTTTCACACCAATAAAAGCATAGCTCAATTGACAAGATGTATGAGCTATGACCAAAAGGTCATGACTTTGAATCCCCCTACTGGCTACACTGAATGTTGAGTTCAAAGAAAATAGATTCACACTTCAATCTGAGTATCCTGACGTTAAGGAGCAATTATAGTAATAGACAATGTAATTTAGAAAGTTATGCTTGCAGAAGTGAGGAGAATGTATTAAACTCCACGCTTGCAAGGATATGAAGGTATCTACAGCCTTGGTTCTCATTATGTGGGAGTTCAAGATCGGCTTGAACCAGTAAAATATTTTAGACGAGGGCACAAGTTATCTACTTAGTGGACCAATTATATAAACCCAGCCTTTATCGTTACCCATCTCCTTTTATATGTGAATATATTTTCAATGAAACTTCTCTTTAGAAAAAAGCATTATATACCAGTTAGCAGTTAATTAATTTTTTTTTGTTCTTGTTGAGATAGTTTTATCTTACTATTCTATAGTAGTTAGACTTTTGGCCTTAAGAACACATAATAGTCAAATATTTTTTCATGTGTGTTTATAATGAAATGCTTGTAATTTTTTTTTATCTAAATATTGGGATGTGAAGTTCTGCTTATGTCTTCTAACATTAATACATATGTTGATTCTAATTACATTTTTTAACAATCTTGGATAGGTAAACCATCTTTTTGTTTCGAAGTATGAGTCCATAAAGCCTTGTTGTGCATTACTTTGCTTTCTTGGGATATGACATGGATGATGCATGGATCTAATCTGATGGATGTCTAGCAAGTTTAAATTTACTTCAGATAGCCCAGATAGATCATTACACTCTAGTGGGAAGCGTGGTGCCCACATGGCCACTCCATTGGACAGATCAGGGAGCTTTCGCGAGAGTGTGGAGAATTCAAATTTATCTACTCTTCCAAACATGTCAAGAAGTGCTTCTGCTGTATCACAAGGGGACGTTTTAAATTTCTTACAATGCTTGCATTTTGGTCGAAAGTTGGTTGCTACTGATGAAAAGTCTAATCGTCAAGGGGACTTCAGTAGGCAATTACATCTTGCTCTTAGTATGTCCCCAAGCGATTCTCCATCTAGTTCTTCAAAAGGTAAATTGCCACCATCCGTGATGCCAGAAGAAATTAAGCGGATGAAGGCTAGTCTACGTGAGTGCTCTATCAAAGCCAGGTAGTTCTTCATAAACTTTGTATTTTGAAATATAATATTGTTAAAGTTCTTTGTCATATCCTTTGTTTTATTTTTTTTCCTTTCTTCGGAACAGGGAGCGTTTAAAAATTTTCAATGAGGCGTTATCTGTATTTAACAAGTTTTTCCCGAGTGTACCATCAAAGAAAAGGTCTCGGTTAGAAGGTTATAATAATGAACGGTCCAATTTCATCTTATCTGGTGAGCGGTCGGCTAGGGGGCAAGTAGGTAAGTTTGGAAACCAGAGTCATGCAGTCACTGGTGTTTTTGAACATGAGATGCAGAAATCTGAAGAACGAATTAAAAATGCTTTGCCGAATAAACGCACAAGAACTTCATTGGTGGATGCAAGGGGGGTTGGTACCTTATTCTTCTTACATTTTTAAGTCTTTTGATTCAATATTTTGACCCTTTTCCATTTTGTATAGGTATGTTTTATATGGTTGACTCCTTACTATGGACTCCTTTAATTGTCAGAATTCGATTGCCTTGTTACATTTGCCAAATATCATTGATACCCTTATACTTCTTGCTTAAATATTATGTGATACTTGAATGCCTCTTGTTTACTAGTATATTTTTCACAATGTTATTATTAGATGTAGTTTCATTGAATTCATGCTGAGATTTATGTGAAATTCAGATGCTCTTCCGTTGTTGCTTAACAATTTTTATGGACTTCAAATTTTACAGATGGATGTTCGTGGTAATGTTCCTATGAGACAATCTGGAGCTGTAGAAAGGGAAAGAGATGCACTAAGGCTTGCAAATAGTGGCGCTGTTACCAGTGAAGATAGAAGTTTATCAATTGGTGTTGATGGTTGGGAGAAGTCAAAAATGAAGAAAAAGCGATCTGGAATAAAGCCAGATGTCTCGTCAAGCAGTCAATCAATCAAACCAGATAGCTACGATGAAGTTAAGCAACAATTGCAGCAACGACCTGTTTTCGATGCTCGATCACGAATAAATAAAGATAGCCATGGATTTAGGTATGACTTCTTGAGTCTTAGCATCCTCTTATTATGGCCACTATTTGACCGTGTGGCTTAATGATGTATTTATGCATCAATTTGTCTACTTTATTTTTTGGTAATGTAAGAATTAGTTATAGTCTATGATACATTTAGTCATATACTCATATAAATGTCTGATTTTTTTTTTTTTATAAAGATATGTTTGAATATGCATGCAAACTCTTTTCATTTTTATTTTTCTTTATACCATGGCTTGATGTTTGAAGCTTGCATAGTCGAGAATTTCCCATTGGAGAGTGATCATTATATATGCTTTATATAGGTCAGGGGTTGCTAATGGAGCATCTGGTGTTGGAAAATCTGATGGTGTTGCCCAACAAACTGGCTTGGGTATTCTTTCCTCCATGTCCAGGACTGATTTGGATGGCAATTCCCTTGCCAATGACAGGAGAGATAATTCTATTGGTTCAGACAAAGAAAGAGTGAACCTCCGGGGCGTTAACAAGTATATCCCTTCCTTACTAGTAATGCTCAAATATTTTCATTTTTTAATGATAAAATCCATCACTGCATGGTCCTTTTAATCTTTTTGCTGCATTTTTACCCCTTTCACGTGCACTTGCCTTCGGTTTAATTCTTAGATTTTAGTTGGTTTAAACTCTTTTCCTAGCATTATTACAAATTTGAGATCGAGAATGTCCACCACCTCTGTTTTCTTCTATTTGATTTGATCATATGCTTATGAGTTTTCTATCAATTGGTTAGGTCAAATGTCCGTGATGACTTTGTTTCAACCAGTCCTACATCAAATGGTAAAGCCAATCCATCTGTTCGTGCTCCACGGTCCAGTTCCGGCATTGCTCCAAAATTTTCCCCAGTTGTTCATAGATCAGTTGCTTCTAATGATTGGGATATGTCAAATTGCACGAATAAGCCTACTGCCATTGTTGGTGTGAGCAATCGCAAACGCATGACATCAATGCGATCCTCGTCCCCTCCAGTTACCCATTGGGCAAGCCAGAGGCCTCAAAAGATCTCCCGCATTGCAAGAAGGACCAATATTGTTCCTATTGTTTCAAGCAATGATGATACTTCTCCTTTGGATAACACATCTGATCTTGGGGGTAATGATACTGGCCTGGGATTTGGTAGACGCATGTCTGGTAGTTCTCCACAACACGTGAAAATAAAAGGTGAACCTTTATCCTCAGCCGCCCTCTCTGAAAGTGAGGAATCTGGGGCTGCTGAAATCAAATCTAGAGAAAAGACCCGAAAATCGGATGATTTAGATGATAAATCTAAACAAGGTGTTCAAAAAGCATCTTCTTTAGTTTTGCCAACTAGGAAGAATAAATTAGTTGATGAAGACATTGGAGATGGGGTTCGGAGACAAGGGAGGACTGGGCGTGCTTTTACTTCCACTAGGTCTCTCATGCCAATGACAGTTGAGAAGATCGACAATGTAAAAACTGCAAAACAGCTTAGAAGTGGCAGACTCGGATTTGATAAAGTTGAAAGGTTAGAATTATTTTACATGTATAAAGTTTCTAGCTTATCTAAGAAGTGTCACTGCGGTATTCCATCTGTGTTCAAAATTCTCATTATTTTTTAATTCCACTCAGCAAGGCAGGTCGTCCACCTACTAGGAAATTTACTGACCGCAAGGCATATAAACGTCAAAAGCATTCAACAATCAATGTGGGGACAGATTTTCTTGGTAAGTGAACTTCAGCTTTGAGCATCAACTTCTTTGTTAGTGTGAGAATTCCTCCCTCATATGTCATATCACTCATGTTTGTCTAATCATATTTGGTTGAATTTTCTTAGTTGGCTCAGATTATGGACATGAAGAGCTATTGGTTGCTGCTAATGCTGTAACAAATTCTGGTTTGTTCTTACATTTTATGCATGCATCTTTCTCTACTGATTTCATATGTTATTTTAACTTGTATGCTACATATGTTAATCTACAACAGGTTGCACTTTTTCCAGCCCATTTTGGAGACAGATGGAGCAATTCTTTTGTTTTGTATCTGAAGCAGATATTACTCACTTAAGAAAACAAGTATGACCTAACTTGTGCTTTCTATCTTAACTTTTTCTTCTCCTTTTAATTAAATCTAGTTGGTTCAAGAAAGATGGTTCTTTTCCTTCCTTAAAGTGCTTGAATATTTTTTATTTATGAATCTGTAATTAAGTAATTAGAAGATAGAGGGACAGACAAGCTCACAGGTAGATTTTATTTTAGATAATCAAGCTGAAACTAATAAGGGGGAACTTTCATTTCATTGGATTGCATAATCTTTCTAAAATATGATACTTTCTTTGAAATGTTCTTTGTTTCTTAGTCAACTAGCAGTAGTGTTCTATTTCATCTGAGCCCGATTTACTTTCTTGCCTTTTCATCCTTGGTTTCTATGAACAAATCATTGTTTTACCACTGTCGTCTGAAATAGTTATGGTTTAAAAATGGTTGTAATTTTCTATCAAAACTATCCTAATTTTTCTAAGTTGCTGCTTGGTTTCGCTTTCAGGGAGAACTTGAAGGTACTACATCGGGGCCAAAAGTTGTTTCAGACAAGGACATTTGCAATATTAGTCACGATAATTTTGAGCATGTTGACAATGAAGCAAAAGGAGAAGCTCCTTTAGAACATATAATTCACGAGTCAAAAGATCATACTGTAATTCCTTTATACCAGAGACTCTTGGCCTCATTAATTCCAGAGGAGGCTGCTGACAACGAAAGTGAAGACACCAAGCTCAGTAGATATGGAATGCCCGAGTTAGATGATGATTTTAAACCAAACAAATTGAGTCACGAAATTTCACTTAGCTCTCAGTTTTCTGGGCATTCTGCTAATGATGATTATAACATGATGGAAGGACCAGGATCGAATCAATACATGCCTGCAACAGATAGACAGGACATTCCTAACTCTGTGATGATGTTGAACTTCTCAAATTCCCTGAACGGTTTAGTGGCCAATCAAGCTATGATGCCTGGAATGGCTTGTTCAGAGTTACAGTATGAGGACATGCATTTGAATGAGAAACTTCTCTTGGAGATTCAAAGTATTGGAATTTTTCCAGATTCTGTGGTATGTTTACAATCGATTATTCCCTTGTAATTTTTACAGATTTTGTATTTGTTTCAGATTACAGATTCTTCCATTTTTTCTGTTTTATCCCTTGTAATTATATTAAAGAAATTGAAACAATGGTCTGTGTTTTTTCAGCCTGAAATGTTACAGATAGAGGAGGAAGAGTTCACTGATGACATACGTCTGTTGGAAGAGAAGAAGAATGAGCTGGTAATTCAATGAGTTTTTACTATCAAGTTGCATCGATATTTGCTTTACTTATATCCATATACTTGCCAATTGCCATGGCTTAAAAGTACATGCATTTTTTTTGAAGTCTCAGCTCATTGTGGTAAATTTTCACACGTTTCATACATTGTTTTCTGAGTATTTTCTGGTTTTATTCATTATTGCAATAGGTTTCAAGAAAGAACCTTTTGCTTCACAAGCTGTTACAGTCTGCCTTGGCCTCGAAGCAGCTTCAAGAAAAGTATAGTTTTCTCTTTGGACTTTTTAATGCGTTGTAGCACTTTGACATTCTTAAATCTTCTGCATACTCTGTGTTAAAAGCATCTTGTTAATCCCTACAGAGAGTTTGAAAGGCTTGCTATGGATAAACTTGTTGCAATGGCTTATGAGAAATATATGGTAATCTTCCCTCTCAGCTTTATATATTAAGCTTCCCACAACTTTTTGGTCTCTCTCATTTGTTTCATTTTATTCCATTGTCCTTGATTTCACACATGAAATTCTAGTGACAGCTGCAAGCCATATATACACGAACCTCTTAAAGTTGGATAATGTTTTGAGATAACTGATGAAGACGTAATGTAAATGGACTTCCTCCTACCGATTCTGTTTTCTTTTTCCCCTAGAATGAATGAGAACTATTATTTTTTTTGGGGAGTCATCATTTTAGTAACGATAGTAAATCAAAACATTTGATACTTTTTTCCTTAAAAAAAAGTTCCTTTATATGAGAACGACTGCTTTCTTTTATCTCCCCTGATAGACAAAGCCCATTTTGCTCTGAAATGTTGAATATAATTAACCTCTTCATATGGAAATTTAAGTTACAATATTCTTGGTCAACAGGCTTGCAAAGTTTCTAATGCCTCTAGTGGAAAAAGTTCCAGTAACAAAATGGCAAAGCAAGCTGCCTTGGCATTTGTTAAAAGAACATTGAACCGATGTCATAAATTTGAGGATACAGGAAAGAGCGTCTTCAGTGAGCCTTCATTTAGAGAAATGTATTCTTCCTGGTCTGTCAATCCCAATGGTGAAAGACAGACAGATCCTGTGGACGGTGAATTATATGCCTCCATTCAATCTCTGGATGGCAGAGTCTCAGGTATGTATAAAGATTCCTTGTAGAGACTTGTTAAATTCTGTTAATAATCCTGTGACATTTTCAACATGAACCTCAGCATTGCTATTTACGCAGAATTTTGTGTCATTCTTATTCTTTTCATTTGATAGTTTTCGTTATTTTCATGTATATTGTGTATTGTGGTGTAGCAGAAGTTCCCTATAAAAACACGTATTTTCTTCACCTTTTGCAGGCTTACAGCATAGCCCTTCAATCTTCAGTCAGAATGTGGAAAACCACAATGTTACCTCTGGCAATGTGCTTCCACATGCTAATCACCAAGCTGAGCGAGCTACTGGAAGAGATGAAATATGGTCAAACAGGGTAAAAAAGAGAGAACTATTGCTTGATGATGTTGGTAATGCAGGTGTCCCATCAGTCATTGGGAGTTCTATTTCTAGCAGTGCAAAAGGAAAGAGGAGTGAAAGAGATAGAGATGGTAAAGGGCATAACAGAGAGGTGTCATCTAGAAATGGAACTAAAATTGGTAGGCCAGCACTATCCAATACCAAAGGAGAAAGGAAAACTAAGACAAAGCCTAAGCAGAAAACTGCCCAATTATCAATTTCTGTTAATAGCCTTCTAGGCAAGATGTCAGAGCAACCAAAACCACCCTTGTCTCTATTAAAATCAAGTACTTCAACTGGTGGTTCAAAAGAAAAGGATCAATTTGGCTTGGATGGACTTGATGACCCTGAGTCCTTAGATTTATCTAATCTTCAATTACCAGGAATGGATGTATTAGGTGATCCTGATGATCTTGATGCCCAGGGTCAGGATTTGGGTTCATGGTTAAATATTGACGACGATGGTTTACAAGACCAAGACGACTTCATGGGCCTTGAGATTCCAATGGATGACCTCTCAGATTTAAATATGATGGTTTGAAGTTGTTTCTTGTATAGTCTTCAAGTCTTGTTTATTAATACTTTACAAACTAAAGGGAAATTCTACTTAGAGTGACAGGTAGTTGCATAGTTATTGGCTACTGGCTACCGATCCAATTTAGGTTATTAGATTCTTTTGAGGCTCCTCTTCAAGTTATTTCAAGAAAATCTTTGGGATGTTTGGAATTTTGCTCCTGTATTTAGTTGGTGACTTTGACTGTAAAGATAGTCTTGTTCAAGCTACAAGTTAGTATAGTCATGGTGATATCTAGGGTACACAGTATCCTTCATGTAACTTTTTGATCAGAGAATGATACCTCTTGTACATAAGTTTATATTTGAAATAAATCAGCCTTTTTTTCTGCAAGGGTCTGGAAATTGTTTGCAAGTTTTATTTCCTAATTTCCTATGGTACATAATTCTTTTAGCATAGTTAATCTGTCAAACTGCTGCGGTGGATATTACGATAGATACCACTTTACAGAGAGGAAATTGCCATCAAAATCTGCTTGGGAACGTAAGGTAAGGTTTCGAAGTTGAACTTATAAATTGAATACTCCTACTTAAGTACTGATATTATTACTTGGCTCTCCAACATTCTTAAACTACTTGGGTTTTGCTAATATATGATCATCCTTAACGATCTTAAGCATGTGGAACTAATGAAGCCTCTCCATCATGGTGTGCATGTTTTTAGTATAAGATTGAAAGGAGAGGAGCAAATTTCAAATTTAACACTAGAGACCTTGCTTATAGCAGTGAAATTTCATTTCCCAATTTATGCTGAGAAACATTTGTTTGTTGAGTCCATAATGTTGTATTTTATTATCCATATGAAGGATATACTTCCAAGAGGACCATGAAGAAGACACTTGGTTCAAGGTACATTTGCACTTCTTTTTATTTTCAAACTTAATTAAAGAGTTGGCAACTTACAATAGACTTCACATTTTCTGGAGAAACTGTTATGTACTAGGAACTAGGAACTAGGAACCGAGTTCTGTTTGTTTTGCATTGATTGATCTGCTTATTTGTCTTGCTGCAGCTCTTCAATCCATTCGCTTATGAAACTCGTTTCCACTTTCTGTACCTTGATGTTATCGAAGATGATGCATTTTCCTGGTCACTGTAAAAGCTTGAGCCTTGAGAGGTAATTTTTTTTTTTGAAAGTTTCAGTTTCTCATTTTCTTCCCGCCCCATTACGACAGAAACTGGAATACTGATTAGATATATCTTATTCTGTATTGAAAGGCATACTTATAGTTCTATTTTTCCATTGATATGTGTTGAATCATGTTAAGTTACCTATCAACCCAAAAGCTACCTAAAAAAATAGTTACCTATCAACCCAAAAGCTTAAGCTAATAGGGTGGAGTAGATTTTAATTAGAGTAAATTATAAATTTGGTTACTCTAATTTGAAGAAAGTTAGAGTTTAGTGTCCATGCTTTTAAAAACTAAAATTTAGTCTATATGGTTTGAAAAAAAAAGATAGAATTTAGTCCATATGATTTTAAAAACTAAAAATTCTAGTTTAGTACTTATGGTTTGAAAGAAAGTTAGAGTTTAGTACCCATACTTTTAAAAACTAGAATTTTAAGAAAGTAGGAGTTTATTCCCCATACTTTTTAAGACTAGAATTTAGACTTTATGGTTGGAAAAAAAGTAACTAGAAGTAAACTAAAACTCTAGTTTAGTACTTATGGTTTGAAAGAAAGTTAGATTTAGTCCCCATACTTTTAAAAACTAGAATTTAGTCTTATATGATTTGAAAAAAAGTTAGAATTTAGTCCCCTTAAAAGATCAAAACTGGAATTTATTCTAGGCTTGCTAGTGTGTTCAGGTGGTCAAAATTACTCAACTGATTTGCCACCATCTTTGGATTTCTGTTACAACCTTGTGTTATTCGTATATTACAGATGAAAAACAATTTACACATTGCGAATGCTGATCATTGTTATTTTTACAGGAAATATAGAAGCAGGAAAAGTTTGACAACCTGCAGGAACATGGGATCTGAAAAGACTATTTATTTAGCCCATTCTAGTCCAGGAACATATTTGGAGTCGGAAATCGAATCTGGGGAAAGAGCAACAAATAGTTCATAGAATATGTAGCAACCTAGACTATATTTTCTTAGGCTTTCCATGGCTCTGTATTTCTTTTTATCAATCAACACCAACTCACTCTTGCCAATTTTATGATATGGCATTTGTGTACTGTGTATAATTCTACAGAAACTGTAATGGTTATGTTTTCCTTTGTAGCATGTTATCTCTTACCCTTTTTTTATATATAGATAGAAATATTTTCATTCAAAGTGTAACTTCTTTTTGTGAGTGATAGAAATATTTTGTATACCCTTTTTTGTAATCATAAAAGTTTTCTATTTCTTTAATGGTATGTGTCAATCAAAGAGGAAAATACATAAAATAAATCGATAAAATACAAACCTTGATAATGTGGGATACAATATGAGTGATGGATGAGCTTATATGTTTATGTCGACATAATCAAGAAATGTCTTGGTACTTTACTTGCAGGTCGAAAATTGGAAAAATGGTGGTTTAGGACATAAAGGAACATCTATGCTCTAGGGACGATGCAATGGTTGAATGTCTGGGTCTTGGGGCGCTTGGTTGAATGTCTGAGCCTTCGGGGCGGTGTTCCTTTTAAAGTCTCAAGTTCGAGGTCATTGGTGATTAATTTTTAAGTGGCTTTCAATTTCGCTTCTAATCTTACCATGTATTTTAATGTCAAATTCTAGAGATAGATTAGTGGTGTAGTATATAAAGGAACAACCGAGCAGTTTGGAGATGAAACATATACCAGAACTTGGAACATCTTGCTGCGATTAATTGAAATTTTCCATTTAGTGTGGCAATCCTTAAAGGCTACATGCACAAATTCAACATCTCGCGTATAAATCAGAAATGGGTGATGGGACCGAAAGGGTCGGTGGCCTGATAGTTTCATTGTTTGATGGAAATTCAGTTCAAGACTATGGTCACATGTTCAATCCCTGTAATCGGTATTTGTAATCCCCTTCTCCCAACTTGTAATCAACAAAAAAAAAAAAAAAAAAAATGATGGGGATTGAAAATTATGCAGTGCCTTGCTGTGTCATAACATGTATTTATATAATCTTTGACACATAGAATTTTACATTGTTAGTAGTAGAATTGGATTACAAAAAAATCTTACAAGGGCCACGATTTATAAAATCTCTTTACACAACATAACATCATCCGGGTAGATATCATTCTCTAAATCATCCTCTAAAATGAACCAGCAAAGGAACAACAACTATCATCAGCTCTGATCGAAACGCCTCTTTCATCAACCCGAACTGAAGTAAAACAAACAGCATTCATCACAAACTCATATCCCTGCAAGCCTTGAACCTACAAACAAACAGTCAACAGACAATGAAATTAATAATAAAAAAAAGATTATTAGACAGAATAAAAACAATAAAAAATGGACTATTAGCATGAATAACAAGTAGGAGGTGTTTGGAGAAGGAGAATGATTATGAGAGACATAATTTCCTTACCCGGCAATCATCTCTCGTAACTACTTTTTTTTTGTTTCTTATAATTATTCTATGCACCCAAAACACAGGTGAACCAATAGTAATTTTATGCACCCCATACACAAGTGAACCAATAGTTCATTCTTTGCATCTCAAATACGAGTAATGGTTTTTCCATAATCATTATCTGCACCTCAAATATAGGCGACATCTCTTCATAATCATTCTCTTTTTTCCAAACACATCATTCTCTCTGTTAACCATCCTCCTCGAATTATCATTTCCTCATAATCCTTCTCATTCACCTTGTTCCGAACGCTCCCTTGTGGGTTTTGTTTCTTTTCTTTTCAATTAACAGCTAATTAAGATAGAGAGAAACGGAGCCAGAAGCATATGTGAGTTCTTGGGTAAATATAATGTTTCTACTTTCACTAATTTTACAAATTTCTACTGTCCATGAATAACCATCGCATATACATAACATTTTGATCAAAGATTTAGATGTTTTTTTATTCAAGAAAAATGATAATAAGAAATCAATCACCAACTACCAAAGATAGATAGATTTCAATCACTTGCAACTTTTCTTTAGTTGTTCTAAGAAATCAACCTATCATACAAGTTTCAAACAGCTTTCATGTAGATTATGAAGCCTCCAGTCTTGGGCGTTCATATGTTTCTTCTATGTTATGTGTTAAATCTTGCTTTCTGCTATATATATACTTAAACCTCGTCCTGAAAAAAGCTGGTATCCTTGATTTTTATTTTATTTTTAATCAGATTAATATGTCCTTGATTTAATCATATCACATATGCACACAAATCACAAAAATAGTTATGCAAGGGAATCAAATATGGAATCATAGCATGCAAACATGATGAAATCATAGCATTTCCAATTTGTTACACCAAATGATAGCGCTTCCGTCCCAGAAACGATCACCTCACATAATTCTCAACCAAATAAAGAAAGATATAAAGATTCAAGAGTAAGTTTTAAATGGAATGTAGTTCCATTACATACCAGATAAAAGTTAGAAAGTTGCAAGTGGAGATCCTGCATCATTGAAGTAAGATGACAAGTCAATATTTGTATCTTCATACATCTTGATGAAAGGATGTTCCTGAAAATCACACAAAAGGTGAAGAAAAATTTCAGATTTATCTTCTCTGTTGTGCTGACATCTTGATTATCAACATGTGGAAGGAATAATTATGTACCAAAAGTTCACGTGCTGACAGTCTGGCTTTTGGGTCCTTTTGCAAACTGAAATTCATACAGATAAACCAAATTTTGAGTTAGCAATCTCATAATGTAAAAGAGTTGAAATGAAAAGAGTACAAGAAACTAACAAATTCCAACTTGCAGTTCATATTTTTTAGAAAAAGATTGTTTAGGGGTGGGCTGTTAAGACCCTAGGAAAAGTCAGATCCTTACCATGCAGAAATGAACGAACAGAAGTTGGGAGTAAACTGGTCGGCTGGCGCAGAAGGAGGTTCGCCCTCAACAACAGCTTCCATAAGCTCATAAAAATTAACCCATCCTCCATCTTGCTCTGGTGGAGAATAAGGGAATTTTCCAGTTGCACATTCAAGTAATATCAGCCCCAAGCTCCAAATGTCACTTTTGTTGTCGTATTTTTCTCCAACAATTCTCTCTGGCTGTAAATGACACCAGTAAGTTTTGCACATTGGTTATAGGAGGAAAAATGTCCAGCTCTTACCAGAAAAATGAAGGGAATTGGAAACAAACAGCCACAGAATTGTACTTATATGAATATAATGAGAGTTGATACTCACAGACATATAGGTATACGTCCCAACAAAAGTATTTGCCTGTCCGGATGTGCTTGCCATAGTCACACTGACACCAAAGTCAGTAATCTTGACTTCCCCTCTATGATTTACTAATAAATTAGAAGGCTTTAAATCCCTATGGATGATATGCCTTTCATGGTGAAGGTAAATCAACCCCTTCAGCACCTATATGGAAGGAGAAATGGGAAGGGGTTAAAAAGGAAGTCTACAATTATCTCCTTTAGTTGAAAAACAAATAAGTAAAAGAACAAATTCTCCATATTCAAACATGACTTTTTGTACCAACCTGCTTACAAAGAGCAGCAAGATGTGGTTCTTGAACTTTTTTAACCTTTTTCAAAAAATCAGCTAAAGATCCACCATCCATGTACTCTAAAATGATATATATTGAGCCATTATCATAGAAAGATTGGTAACAGACAACAATATAGGGACACTGCGCTGATTGATTGATTTTCAGTTCCTGTGCAATCTGCTTGCGGTGAGACTCCTCAATCTTCATCTGAATAACCTGAAATATGATAGGAAATGATAGGAGAACATATTGACAATTTCTTATTTTGGGGCTAATTAATGCTACTGACAATTATTACTTTGTTTGTTGATTCTAAAATTTCTAATGGGAAGAGTAGAAACAGGAATGTGGAACATGTTGATTTAACTCACACTGACAGAGGCTAGTTCACTAAAACAACTCTCCATAAATGTCGAGATGGTAGAGTAAATTGATGCAGGGTTTTTGGTTCAAACTGTGAAAGAAAAATATATCTTATTCTTTTGTTAACCAGATTTTTGTTCACAAGAAATTATGTCCAGACATTCTATTCACTAAAATTCTCTAATTTCTATAAAGAAACCCCCGAATGCTATAGGTGGCAAGAAATTAAAGGACCATACAGTAAATACCATCAAAGTACTTGGAATGAAATAAAAACTAAAATTCTGATCAAATGTGTAACTTGTAAGCACTTCATCTTACTTAAAAATAATCCAGACAGATTAGAGAGGACTGATAAA
The DNA here is from genome assembly GCA_037832685.1 of Sicyos baderoa. Classification (NCBI taxonomy): domain Eukaryota; kingdom Viridiplantae; phylum Streptophyta; class Magnoliopsida; order Cucurbitales; family Cucurbitaceae; genus Sicyos; species Sicyos baderoa. The sequence goes on from JBBMEF010000008.1 coordinate 1,927,527, forward strand.
ATTTGAAACTTGGTGGCATAAAAATAATAATCAATAATCAATAAATAAATGATTTGAAAGCAATGTTGAAAGAGAAGTTGAATATGTCAGCTTCAGAAAACTGCAAAGGCAGATGAAGGAAACCTAGTCGTCCAGAAATCGTAGACCTTGCTTGAAGGAAACCGTGCAGATAATTTCTATAATCACGAAGTCTCAAACAGAAATCATGCTAATAAACCACATTTTGAAGCACCATCTATATAGTCTATAAAGCACACAAGTCAGAAGCAAATAATTTCTATGAAGAAGATAAGGTTTTAAGCTGTGTAATACCTTCAATGCAAAAAACTGAGCAGTCCATTTGTGCTGAACTAACTGCACAGTTCCGCCATTTCCTTTTCCAATGACTTTAATTATGTCTATGTCCGCTAAGCTCAACTGATCGTCTGTAGGCTTAATTGGAGGAGGCTGAACACAACACAAAGGTAGACAGAAAACAGGTAAGTAATCAACCACCTTTTCCATTTCCTCCACGTATGTCTAAAAAGTAAAAACAAACAATGTTAGCTAAGAATCCAATGTGCTTGACATACACTTTAATCAGTTTTTTTTTCTTTTTTCTTTTGATATATATATATATATATATATATATATATATATTTTATGAGAAACAAAAACTTTTCATTGATGTATGAAAAAGTTAAAATAGAGTCTATTACAATAAATGGTGCTATTAAATAAAGTAGGAAGATCATAACTAGAGAAAGGGGGGGAACAATGGCACCAATATAATCCAAGATGTATCGTAGATTCAATAAGGTTGTCGAGGGAAAGATGTTTGTCGTTGAAAATCCTTTCCATCCACCATTTCCAAAAGAAAGCATAGATCATATTGTTCCAAGGAATCTCCTTTGTGTTTTTGAAAGAATGGCCAATAAGAATGCAATGAAGGAGTGTGACATCCTTACGAAGAACAAGAGGCCAATAAAAAATCTTCAATAATCTGTCCCAAAAAGTGTTAGCCCAACTACATAGTTTAAAATTGTGGTCCTGGGATTCTCCATCTTTATAACAAAAAAAAAGCAGCAGCTCGGAGATAAAGAGATTTCAGGGTCCAGACTACATATCCGCATCGGAACTTTGCCCCACTACATATCCGCATCCATCTCAAGGTCCAGACTCGGGAGACAACAATGAATTTACTTTAATAAAGATCACAAGTCTCTACCAACGAGGCCGTCCCTCGGTGACACTCCAATCAGTTAGTTAACCAGAAGACAGAAACAACACTAAGCCCAATCACAAATGCATTCCATGGCAACTGAAGTAAGTATAGTAATAAGCACATCAGCTCAAGTATAGGATTCATAATTCTATACTTCGATGCAGAAACAAACAAATCCTATCTAATCTAGCAAGAAACCCAAAATCCCCCAAGCAAAACATAGAAAATCGCAGCACATTATCATCATCTAGAGATACAGTAAAGTAAAACTGAAATTTCTTACAGCTTCAACTTCGCTCTGAGAAACAATCCGAACCCCATCTCTGTTTACGAGCAGATCACCATCCCTAAACGTGCCGCTCTGCGTTCTACAAAAAAAAAAAAAAAAAAAAAAACCCAAATTCCAGATTCATCAGAACTCTCCACTACCCACACACGCACACACAAAAAAAAACAACAGAGAAAAGAGTTGGGGAAATTACAAGAACTTGGCTATGGATTGATCTTCTTGAGGGACATTGAGCTTGAGGTTGAGATTGTTGCTGAATCCTCCCTTCCTCATCGATGGCGAATAATCTCTTCCACTTCCAGGCTGCAACTCTGTGGAATCGATAATCGAATTGAAGCTTTTTTGTGATGATTTTGATGATTTGTCGTCGAAGAACTCTTTTATGGATATGAAGTGTTCAATAAAATGTCCACCAATTATTGAATTTGATCGATTTTTCCAATTAATTTTGTAACCCCAAGAACCCTAAAATTTGGTTGGTTGGTTGGTTGGGTGAATTAAGTTTTTTAGTGTAAAATACAAAAATGGAGGATGAAAGGACCGTTTACTTTTCTTCCTCCTATTCTTTTGAATCTTTGACTTTTCTTTGAATTTTCTTCAAAAGTAATTTTTATATCATTTTCTTCCCCTAAATCATGTTCTTTTTTCCTAATTTCATTTGTTCTTTTTTTCCTTTTTTGTTTTTTGTTTTTTTTAACAATATTACATTGGTGGACTACAATTAGAGTGTACCAAACAAAACAAAAATGGACAAGATGAACAATTATTTAAGGGGATTTTTCACCAAAATTTGACTAAAAAATTGCATCTATAGCACAAAACTGGAAATAATTGCACATATACCAAAATTCTGAGTGATTGAACTCAATCAAACTCAATCAATAACTAGTGATTGCACTCAATCAGTTGAGTTCAATCATTCAATAACTAGGTGATTGAACTCAATCAGTTGAGTTCAATCACTTAACAAACTGATTGAGTTTAATCACTAGTTATTGATTGAGTTTAATCATTCAAAATTTTGGTAAACGAATTTTTGATAAAAATGTGTTATATAATTTTAACAGGGTCCTAAAATTGGTATAATAACAAATTTCCATTATTTAACTCAAATCATAAAGTTTGAATTGGATTCTAATTTTGTAATTTTTTTTTGGAATAGATTGATTCTCAAAATTGGTTCATTTTTTACTTGATTCAATGCAATCAAACTCAAATTGAGAATATTATTATATATGTGTGTGAGATTAACTAACTATATAAATTCTTAGCAAATTTGTAGGAAGCATGGATTAATTAAGATAGCAACAAAAGGAAATTTTTCTAATGGTATCATGTACAATATAATAATAAAGATAGATAACATAAATTTGAGTATACCGTGTCATTTTTTTTTTTACCGATTTAAAGAAAAAATAAGGATAAATATAACTATAATAATTTAATCAACCAGAAATATATGAGTTTTTTAGAGAAATCAGAAATATATGAATGGAGTTGGAAAAATTCAAATGGATGGATTGACCCAACAAATTTGAGTTGATCCGAAGAATCTTATTACCCTAACTCCACTCAAATCATAATACACCCCTAATTACAATTAAATACGATGTTTTTTTTTCAACTTATATATTCAAATTCATCCACTATAAGTTGATCATATGAATTTATTAATATGGAGTGGCTCAATTAGTCACAGAAAATTGTGAGGTGCATAGATTCAATCCATGATAACCATTTATCTAAAAATTAATTTTATAGGAATCTCCTTAACATTCAAATGTTATAGGGTCAGACGATATGTCACGTGACATTAATCGAGGTGTACGGAAGCAACTCAAAGTAAGAGGCCAAAATGATATATACTTTTTTGTTAGTGATATTTATACCAATTTTAGAAAAACAAAAACGTGCAATTTTAATCGTGGTGAAAAAAAGAAGCACAAAGTCGACAAAAGTCCTGGTGAGGGTCGAAGACGACGATGTCGAGAGTGATCCAATGGGCCAAAAGCCCATGTAAAGCTTAAACATCAAATTGGTTTGGTTTGGACTGTTCAGT
>JBBMEF010000008.1:1940337-1960409 GCA_037832685.1 Sicyos baderoa
TCTGTTTCTGGAATTTTTAATCTATCATCTATGACCGGCGGCCGGTCATAAATGAGAAATTCTCATTGATGACCGGCCGTCGGTCATAGATGAGAAATTCTCATTGATGACCGACAGCCGGTCATGAATGTACATTGATGAGCGACGAAGATTTGTCGGTCATCTTTCTTTATACCGGTCATAAATGCCTCCGTGTTTTTTTTAAAAAAATTTCAGCCGATCATAAATGACCCAATTTCTACTAGTGAAGTTGATTAAATATAAATTGATGAATCAAAAGATTGGTGTGAATTACCTACCTTTATTTATTGTTGAAATAAAAAAAAAATAAAAGAAATTTATTATATTATTAGTGTAGAAATGAGGGGTGATCATTTTGATATATATGAAATGAAACTAATAATTTTTGAGCGCATAGAAAGAAAAAAAAGTATAAACGAAAATTTCATCGACTATGTGCAATTTATTCATGAGATGATTTTGGGAGCTAAAAGGTGGGAGCGAAGAGAATTGAGAGAATTATTATTGATAAAGATGTGAGCTATCGTAGCTCACATCGTTACAAACCTAAACATTAATAATATAATAAACAAATTCTAATTTAATGAATCGATTGAGCCTCACAATAATACAATAATCAAACTTAATCTAATACTCTACCAATCTCAAAGTGTAACTTGAGAATAAACCATGTAAGAAAATAAGAGAAGATATTCACTTTAAATTTAAGACTGTCGAGTTCTAAGAACATGATTAAAAAAAAAAACTTTTATTTTCAATATGTTTTTTTTTATACAAAAATATTGGAGAAAAGGAGACTCGAACCTGAAATCTCATGATTATTAGATGATACAAGATATCAATAGAGTTATGCTACTTTTAGGTGAGATGGGTGATATTTGTATACATAATTTTGGAATAAATTAAATACAATTAATGTATCACTCATGGATAATGATATTAGTAGTTAGAGTGTAGAGTCAATTGAGTCATAAGTTAGTATTTTACTATATATATATATATAGAATGAGATTCTTCTTTTCGATGTTTCCTCTAACTATTACATGGTATCAGAGCTAAAAAGGGACTTCTCGTATATTATTATTTGTAATTTCCTTCCTCGAATTTTCTTTTTTTCAAATATTTTTCGTAATAATCTCTTACTCTCTTCCCCAAACTTTTCCTTCAGTCGTAGTTTTTTCAATCACAACCTGCTCCTTCGAAGTATCAGCTGCATTAAATGGTTATAACTTGGGAGCCTTATGAGTTTGATCGAGTAGCTCTTTGAAGTTTTTTTTATTACTGAAAAATTGGAGCTTTGCTTCCGTAAAGCCCGTGCACAATCGGGTCGTTTATAAACAGCATATTATCGAAATATATCAAAGGAGTAGAGACACAATTGAAAGTGTCTATAAATTATTGTCACAAGAAAATTTCAAATCGGAAGGAAACCTACCTTCCAAGTCCAAACATTCCATACAATAGTCTCTTTTTTAAATAATAGACCACATACATTCTTTTATTTGTTTTTAAACAGAGTTGTTTAGTTTAAAAAAAAAAAAACTAAGGGAATTTTTCATGTATAACAAAAATGGAGTAAAAAATTGTATATATAACACATTTTGATAAAAAATTGGTTTATAGCAAAATTTCAAGTAATTGATATCAATTATCAATCACTTAAGAAACTGATTGAATACAATCAAATACTACTAATTGAGTTCAATCACTTGGAATTTTGGTATAAATCAATTTTTGATAAAAATGTACTATAATTCTAATAGAGGATCATAAAGTTGTTATAGATTACAAATTCTCGAAAATTAAACTACCTAATATTAATAAAACAACGACACAAACAACAACACAAATGCAAACTTTTACTATGTCATCTTGGTTAGTTAAGTTTTGTTTGTAAAATTCAAATGTTCAATCATAATAAGATTTTATTATGTTTAAAAGTTATTTTTAAATATGTCCCTTTTTTTTGTACATAAACTAAAAATATTGAACAAAATTATATTTTAATCCAATACCAGTAACTTCACCTCCACAATTCACATTAAGACAAAACCATAGATAAATAACACTAATTAGTAATTAGAGATGTTTAATCAACCGACATGAATTTTTTCTCACATTCACACAACCACCTAATCACAACGTTAATTAATTTGATAATGTGGATAAAACGAAATTGAATCATTATTATTTTTTTAAAAACAACGAAATTGAATTATTTACGTGAAATGACTTGTGAACTCCCAAATTAATTATTCACAAAGAACAATATTTAAGGTTTCTATTTAAACTTTTACCTAACCCAAATTTTGTCCTAATCATTTATTTGATTATTTAAATATATATAATATAATAATACTTTTATATTTTTATTTTGAAAATTATAAAAAAAGATGGAGTAGAGTGGAAGTCCCATTTTTTTTCTGCCGAACATATCATTTCCTCTTTCGCTTTACCTTCTTCTCCGAAATCACAGCTCAGCGGCGCTGTGCGATGGAGCCAAACAGCGACCAACCGCCGTTCTGGTTGTCCTCGCCGCCGCTGCACCGCCGTCGATCCTCCTCTCCGCCGATTATTTCTTTGCCGGTTTTGATTGTTCTCTTGCCGACGCTCGCCTTGATTATACTGTTCTTTGCGATCCGTCCGCTTCTCGCGCTCACTCCTCAACTTTTCAGACCCAATTTGGTGAAGAAGGGCTGGGATTCGTTCAATGTTTTTCTTGTTTTGTTTGCGATTATCTGCGGCGTTTTCGCTAGAAGAAACGATGATGCATCGACCGCCGCCGCCGTCGGAAATGGCCGTGGTTCTGATCGGAGGACGGTTGGTGCCGCCGGAGTTAAGGTGAGCGGGGAATCGGAGTTTCCGCGGCCGTGGGATGGATTTTCCGATAAGAGATTTTCGGAACAGGCGGGGAGGGCGGCGACGGTGACGACGACGAGGCTGAGGAGGAATAGCTCTTATCCAGATCTGAGACAGGAATCGCCATGGGAGACTGGTAATGATGGAACTCAGTTTCGATTCTATGATGATTTTGAAGTAAATAAGTTCCGATCGCGATCCTTCGCCTATCGAACTCGAGGAAGTGAAATCGAAGAATCGCCGCCGGAGATTAAGGTTATTCCGGTTGATACGTATGTTGCTAATTCGTCGCCGGCGCCTCAGAGGTTGAAGCCTCCCAATCCGCCACCGTCACCGCCGCCGTTGCCGGTTGTTCAGAGGAAATCGAGACGGACGTATCAGACTATCCAGAAAAAGGAGGAAGTTCAAAATGTCGATGAAATCGCGAAATCGCAATCGCCGCCGCCGCCGCCGCCGCCACCACTACCGTCGCGAACAGTTATTCCTCCATCTCCGGTTCGGGTTCGATTGGAGGAGAAATTCGGAAAGAATGGAAAGAAGAAGACGAATGTTAAGAAAGAAATAGCCATGGCGTTGGCTTCACTGTATAGAAAGAGAAAAAAGAAGCAGAAAGCTAGAAATATCCACGACGGTGGCCGCCTTTCTCCGACTGAACAACGGCCGCCGCCACCGCCTCCTCCACCACCGCCTTCCGTATTCCGCGGCCTATTCAAGAAATCAAACAAAAACAAGAAAGTTCACTCCGAATCTGCCCCGCCGCCCCCTCCACCGCCACCGCCCGTCCCATTGTCATCCCGTTCAACTAAGAGAAAGATTCAGATCCCGCCTCCGCCGTCACCACCTCCGCAGAGAAACGCCACCGCCAACCGCCGACCGCCTCTCCCGGCGAGGGTGCACAACTCCTACGCCGAAAACGAAGGCATACCGCCGCCATTCAACACTATCCAGAGTCAGACCATACCGCCGCCGTTCAAAACCGCGACGGACATGAAGTCCAGGGTTCAAACCGATACGTTCGGGTCACTGAGCTCCGAAACATCTCGTTGCGGATCTCCTGAACCGGAAAACGTTGAACCGACGTCGATTTCGACGGAGCCGGCCATTGAGGTGAACGACGTCGGCGGAATGGGGTCGGTATTCTGTCCGAGCCCAGACGTTAACATCAAAGCTGCAAATTTCATCGCCAGGCTGAGAAGCGAGTGGAGATTGGAGAAGATGAATTCGGTGAGGAGGGAGAAGGAAAGATTGGGCCAAGGCCCGAATGAAGAAATAGCTTCGGGCCCAGGCCCAAATGTTTGAGATTCTAAAACGACGTCGTTTACAGAAGGATATATAGCCAAAGAAATTTGGTCTCTGATTGTGGTTTTTTTGTTCATTTATCAGAGCCTTTTATTTTTATTTTTCTGGTTTGTTTAAACTGTGTGTATATTTGGGTTGGTGTTATGTTAAAAATTATTACGAGGGTAATATGGGAATTTCATACTACCGATAATTGGGATTATGAAAAAAAGAAAAAGAAAAAGAAAAAGAACAATATATGTAGGCTTAGGTTCTAATTATGTTTTTTTGGGTGCTCATTTGACTGTCGTGTTTCAAATGGAAAGTTGAGTTCTTAAACTTTGCCTACTTGTTATACAAATAATTACATTATCATATTTTTTAATTTTTACTTTTACTTTTTTTTTTTTTTTTTTGAAGCAAAGAACATAATATATTAATAACCAAACATAGCAACTACACCATAACTCCTTTATTATAAGGAACACAAGACTAAACAGAAGTAAATTCGTCATCTAAAATTTAGTTATAAACCAGTTCAACACCAGCGTTACGAGTAGAAACCTAGAAGAGTCGGTATTGTAATTTTCCTCCTCCTATCTATACTAAAAAAAAAAGAAGTAAATTCGCCATTTAAAAAAGAAGAATCAGTATTGTAAAATAATTTGAGGAGGACGTATCTTTAAAGAAGATCCAAATGAATGTAGAAACTATCCAACTATATATATATATATATAAAAGTGTGGATATTTTAGCGAACTTTGGAATTACCCAACATTCATGGCACTCCCTTAAAAATTCAATTTATTACAATTACATACTAAGAAATTATTTCTTTTAAAGTTACTTTATCCTTCAGAATTATAAGATCATGTAAATTGTCAAATAGGAATAATCCATTTATAAAAATAATAATTGAGTTATGCATACTCATAAATAAATAAATTTATATATATATATATATAAAATGTTAGTTTTTACTAAATCAAAAAAGAAGATTGTACCAAAAATTTAAGAAATCATCAAATTTAATTGAATGGTCAATATTGCAATGATTTGATTGTTTGGATGTAAACCAATTCAATATTGGTATTTACGATCTTGTGAATCGGTATTTATTCCTCCTCCTCCAACATATACCGAAAAAAAAAAAAATCATCAAATTTATTGTTATAATTATCCCTTTTTAAAAAGTTGAAAGCAGTAATAATTGGAATTGAATCCATAGAGCGACGTCGTTTTATCATACAGGCGTTTCCATTTCCATCTTTTTCCAACGAGCTAGGGCTTACCACCAACCCCGAGCGTAACCAAATGAAACTCGCCGGTCTCAAATCCGTTGATAACGCTCACGACGAGTCCGTATGGGCGGCGACTTGGGTTCCGGCCACCGACAGCCGCCCCGCCCTCCTCCTCACCGGCTCCCTCGACGAGACCGTCAAGCTCTGGAAGTCCGATGAGCTCGACTTGGATCGCACCAACACCGGCCACTGCCTCGGCGTCGTCTCTGTTGCCGCTCATCCTTCCGGCTTCATCGCTGCCTCCGCTTCTCTCGACAGCTTTGTTCGCGTCTTTGAGGTCGATTCCAACTCCACCATCGCCACTCTCGAGGCGCCGCCCTCTGAGGTCTGGCAAATGCGCTTTAATCCCGAGGTAATTTCGTTCCTACAAGAATTGAGATTGTGTTGCTTGGGATTTCAAAGCGTTTTACTCCTAACCTGATTAGTTGGCGTTGAATTTGCTCTTTTATTGCAATTATCTTCCAATTGGTTTTACATTTGCTTGTGTTCATCCAATGTTGTAAACATTGCCAGAGCTATAGCTTTTAGTTTGGTTATTGGTTCTTCAAATGCTACTAAGGCATTTTCAATTTCTTGAGTAAGCAACAAGTATGAGTAAGCTGCCTTTATTTATTATCTTCAAGAGTCACCATGACAACCAAATGATGGGTGAGAATTGTCTAGTTGCACACGAGCTAAAAAACTCATTATCTTTACTGTCGGAGTCTTTCCACGACTGAGTTCAATTCATGGTGTCCACTTAAATTAAAATAATTTCGTACGAATGCGAATAGTCGAATTGCATGTTGGCTGACCGAAAAAGTTATGGATATAAAATAAAGTTGATGGACTTAGTTAGTTTTTTCCCCTCTTGTTCTGTTCTGGTTCTTTCTTGGTACAAGATGGCTGATTCAGTGGATTATTGAATCTAAGCTTATTCATTAACTTGATTCTTGAATGAGGGAAACGTCAATGACCGTGTTATGTTTTGGTGAACTGTTAAATATTAGCTGTTTATTAATCATTTCACTTGGATCAACAGTTCACTTTATTGAATTAGAATTTTTCCCTGAGACTCTGGAATTTAATGAGTTCAATTGCATATAGCCACATAGGTATGCAAATTAATGGACTGTATTGACTCCGAGTTGTGAAATATCTTGTACCTATCAATTCTTTTCATACAAATTATTAGCCTTTTAAATAGAGAAGTTGAAATGGACTGTATTGACTCCGAGTTATGTAATATCATGTACCTATCAATTCTTTTCATATGCTAATTATTAGCCCTTTAAATAGAGAAGTTGAAATGCCATTCTTGGCAGTGCCACTTACTTGTCACTGTTAGATGTATATTTTTAATAAATATTTATCATGATTACTATTGTATTTTATAATGTCTATACTGTTGTTTTGTTCAATAGTTTTTGCAGTTTCTTAGGTAGTTCTGATGGTTGTCTTCACACTAGCACAAATGTCAATAGCTGTTAAAATTCCTAACTTATTCTCTGATATATATTCAAAATCAAAATCGTGGTTCCCTGTCAATTCATTGATCTGAAGGCTGTTTCTTATCATCTACAATATAGGAAAGCTTACACTGTTGTAAATTTATGGATTACTAACAACCTAAATCAAGGAGAGCAGTGTTTCAGTTTTAATCGATCTGACCCGAGAAAAAAAATTATTGATCAGGATCAACTTATAATTTATTGATCCGAACGTTGTTTGTTGTCATCTTAATCATCTAGGAAAGTTTACACTGTCATTATGGATAACCTGTTTTTCTTCTAACACATACTTTGTCCTGTATGTTATTTAATTCAACAACCTAAATCAAGGATAACAATGTTCCAGTTTCATTCAATCTGACCAGAGAGGAAACTCCACGAAAATCATTTAATCCGTGTCTCATGTCATGTCCAAACTTAACAGTAACTTATGAATCAGGGCACCATGTTAGCAGTTGCTGGTGGAGGTAGCGCATCAATTAAACTTTGGGACACAAACACATGGAAACTGGCTGCAACTCTATCAATTCCTCGTCCAGAAGGACCTAAGCCCACGGATAAAACTGCTAGCAAGAAGTTTGTACTTTCAGTAGCATGGAGTGTTGATGGGAGAAGACTTGCTTGCGGTTCAATGGATGGAACCATTTCTGTCTTTGATGTAGCACGTTCAAAGTTTCTGCACCACTTGGAAGGCCACTTCATGCCAGTGAGATCCCTTGTGTATTCGCCCATTGAGCCACGGCTACTCTTTTCAGCCTCTGATGATGCTCATGTGCACATGTATGATGCGGAGGGAAAATCCCTGATTGGCGCCATGTCCGGCCACTCAAGTTGGGTGTTGAGCGTTGACGCAAGCCCTGATGGTGCTGCTGTTGCAACAGGATCAAGCGACAGAACTGTTAGGCTTTGGGATCTCAATATGAGAACGGCTGTTCAAACAATGACTAACCATAACGATCAGGTCTGGGGTGTTGCATTTCGACCGCCTGGTGGGGCTGGTGTGCGGGCCGGTCGACTTGCTAGTGTGTCCGATGACAAGAGCATCTCTCTGTACGATTACTCTTGAAGCAGGCAAATGCAGAAAGGCAAGAACATTGAGTAGTTTTTTTTAAAACAATTGGTGCCATGGCTTTATCTTTAGCTGTTGTTGCCCAGACTATTTGTTTCACTTCTTCATCAAGATACTTGTCTTTTTTAGTTATAATTTATAAGAAGGCACGATTCAGTGACAAGTTTGAACTATGATACCCTATGATTGTTGAGACACGTTTGAACTATGATACCCTATGATTATTTAGTTAAGGTCTCAATCCTCAATCAGTGAATGGAGCCCTCCAAAACCTAGAGGAAATAAGTAATTGAGTTAGGGCCTTTTTATCTATTGAGCCATATGTATCGATATTTTTTTTTTTTGACATTCGTGATAGTCCTGACAGCTTTCAGACACTTCGACTAGTATCACAAGACAATAATGCCTGACCCTACAACATTTAGATGTCAATGAAACACGTAAGAAATTAATTTCTAGATAAGTGGTCACCGACTCACCATAGATTGAAGACCTTATTTGACCAATTGAGCCATTTCATGATGATTAATTTTATGAAAGTACGAAAATTATAGTCTTCACTTATTGCGTCCGCACTGGGTGACAATGTTTTTTTCACTTTAGGGTGAAAAAATAAACAAAATTTGATTGACTTTCTTGAAATCGTAGTCTTAGTTTGATCAACATTTAGTATTTTTGTCTTAATAAAATAGTAGCTAACACATCATTAGTAAATTACATAGTTCGATTTTGTCTCACTTTGTCACTTTGTTTCATAACAGGAATCCTGGGCAATAGACCCAAATTTTATTACAGGAAAAAGAAGGGCAACAAAACTTAAAAGCCAGAATGATGACTGATAATAGAAAGGAATATTCTACTGGTTATTACACTTAAGACTTTGGAGCCTTGTTTAAATAATCTTTAAGTACATCCATGACACTCCCAAAATCAGCCTTCACTTGGACAGGTGGGTTAGCAAATTGGCATGCCATATCTGGGATTTCCTTGGAATGGTAATCAATTTTGGACTGTGTAAACTTCAGTCCATGAGCAGTGCTGACCACCACCGTCCGGTCAGTCGGTCCGATGACCCCTTTGTTCCGCAGCTTGATCAAAGCCGTCAGCGCGACTCCCGTGTGAGGGCAAATGAACATGCCAGTAGAGTCAGCTTGAGCCATTGCATTCATCAGTTCCTCCTCAGTGGCTTCCTCGACAATGCCATTCGAATTCTGCAGAGCATAAACAGCTCGGTCGATGGAAACAGGATCTCCGATCTGAATGGCGGAGGCAAAAGTCGAGCTTGCCTTAACAGCCTTGAAATCTTTCCACCCAGACTTGTAATGCAAATACAGAGGGTTTGCATTGGCTGCTTGAGCACAAACAAGCCTGGGAATTCTATCAACAAGGCCAAGCTCTTGGCACATCTTGAACCCTTTGTAAAATGCATAAATGTTGCCAAGATTGCCCCCTGGAACAATCACCCATTCAGGAACTTGCCAATCAAACTGCTGAAGAATTTCAATGGCTGCTGTTTTTTGGCCCTCAAGCCTCAAGCTGTTGAGGGAATTAGCCAAGTAAATGGGCAATTCAGCAGTGACTTCCCTTATCAACTTCATGCAGCCATCAAAATCAGTGTCTATGCTCAACACAAAGGCTCCATTTGCAATGGGCTGAACCAACTGAGCCAGAGAAATCTTGTTGGCTGGAAGGAACACAATTGAAGGGATCCCTGCAGATGCACAGTAAGCCGAGAGCGCCGCGGATGTGTCCCCGGTCGATGCGCAACCGACACCGACAACCGGGCGATTCAGCTTCCTCAAACGGTTCACTTGGCTAACCAAGACAGTCATGCCCAAATCCTTGAAACTCCCAGTGTGGCTGTTCCCACAATGCTTTACCCACAAATCATTCATGCCCAGAAACTGTTTGCCGAAACGCTCAGCCCAGAACAGATTCGAATTGCCCTCGAAGGCGCTGACTATGTCGTCGGGGTCGATCTCCGGCAGCACCCACTCCTTCTTGCTCCACACGCCAGAGCCGTACGGCCACGTGGTTTTCCCCACGCGCGAGTCGAAGAGGTTGCGCCAGTACGCGCCGTCGTACTTCTTCAACGCCTCCATGTCGTGGTGAACGTCGAGCAATGCGCCGGATTGGCTCCGGTACACGATCTCGTCGAGCGAGTACGACTCGGACGAGTCGGCGCCGGCGTTGAAGGGGACGTACTTGGCCGAGAAATTGCAGCGATCTTCTCCGGCGGCGGCGCGGTTGCGGCGGGCTTCGTCTTTGATGTTCTCGTCGGCGGATCGGCGGTTCTTGACGGCCGGGAGCGGCGGAGATGGAGGCGAATCGGATGATGCTCTAGGGATCATCCTGAGAATGGGGTTGCGGAGTTTAGGGTTGGGTTGGAGCTTGGGCTTGCGAGAGGGGAAGGAAATGGCGGGGTTTAAGAGCGAGGAGGACGCCATTTTCAGAGTTTGGGAGCAGAATTTTCCGAGCAGCAATGGTGAAGATGGAGGCGGCGGCTGCGCTGATAAATGCTGGGAAGAGAAAATAGGTATCTTTGATTTGGTTATAAATGCATGCTTAATTAAATATTATATAATAGCATTAATGACGTTAAAATGTAGGTTAAAATCTATTTTTCTTTTTGGTTTTGGAAAATATACATTTTTTTAGTATGTAAATGGGTGTTTGTTGGACATATTTAAGTTGGATTTAATTTAAAATTTTATATTAAGGAGTTAAAAATTGAGGATTATAATAAAAAAATTCGTTTGAATGTAATTTTGCTGGAGTGAAGCTAAAGTTAAAATCTTATTTTGAATAGACAATGAATAGTTAGTAATTATTTTTAGTAGTTAAAAAAATAATTAAAAATGAATTATTTTGATTGATTTGAAAGAAATTGTTAAAAATGAGTAGTAAAAAATAATTGAATAATTATAAATGAAGGGTTAGAAATGAGAAATTATTTTTAAAAATAAAAATAAATATTTCAACTAAATCGTATTGAAACATGTCAAACAAACCCCTCTTAAGATTTTAGTCTAAATTTAAAGTTCTCAAAAGGCCACTGCTTTGTAGGTATATTAAAGTTTTCGAGATATATTTTGTTTGGAAGTCTTTATTATAGTTTGAAATTGATCAATAAATACTCTAAATAATAATAATAATAAATTAATTATAAAAATTTTTTGTTGCCTTTGAATTTGGAAACGAATGCATGTGTGAGGTATGTAAATGACAGTCGTACCGGACGGTTTTGATTTCTCAATTATAAAAAAGGACTGACGTTTGAATATTAAAAAGTTAAAATAGAACAAATTTCAATAATCTAAAATGATATTCATAAGTTCTTTTTTAAAAAAAAATACTTGCCCTAAGTAGGCTTACTTTTTTGGCATTTTATATATTCTAAGTGGGTTTGTTGGTTGAATTTATAGACGATTTAAAATAAGTATTTATTAATTAGTCATAAAAAATTCGTATTCAAACCAGTAATTTTAATATTCAGAACAACTCTTTATTTTTACTATTATTTTTACTATTATTTTTACTATTAGGGAGTAATTACATTTTGAAGTTTCGGGAGGAGAGAAGTGAAAGAAGAAAGAAAGAGTAGTGATTTGAAGAGATGAAATACTTATTTGAAGATTGATGTTAGGAGAAAAAATGAGTGATTGATGTTAAGGGGATGACATATTTATTTTATATTAATATTTGTACATTTATCCATTTAATATATTTTATAATATCTAGTTTAATGGACAAAATATCTTAGATAGTATCATATATATATATATATATATATATATAGGTATATATATAGATATATTAATTTCATAAGGAGTTGTACATTTTATAGTAATCCAAGATTCCTATGGGTATTTGGATCATCACATTTATTTTATAATAATAATAATTTTTCAAGCATTTGGATGTCCGGTTGCAACATGAGTTTTTAAGATGTCCAACCTAGAATCGAAAGATATGAGGAGTACCCTTGCCATCTTGCATTGGCAAGGACTTCCAGTCATATAGGGTCAATACTCATCGTTGAATTATGTTAAATCACCAATCAACTTAAAATTATCAATCAACTTAAGCTAATGAGTTAGACTAAATTTAGTTATATCAATCCACTCCATCTCAGTTGATAGAACTAAAAAAGAAAATTGCATATGCTTATTGAACTGCATGTTACTTACTCCGCTGTGCACACTAACACTTCTTTTTGCTGCTTTTCTGTAAACAAAGTGGACCAGTTAACATCTTTTTTTTGTGCATGAAGTAAGAATATGTCCGCAGTAAGTTTGTGGTGGCTGAGCAGCAGCTCGAGCTGCTCGTGCTCACTATTAACTTTCTTTCTAGCCCTATCTTACCCCCGAAGACATCAGTTTAAATGGTTTTTGTGGATGATATTCCCTAAGTCAATGAACAAGTAGATGTAATCAATCTGATACGATAAAACTCCGGGTTCGGGTTTTTGCTTCACCGTGCAGAGTAATGCCTATATGATCGTGGTCATAGTTTTTATCTGGGTGAAAATCTTGTCTGCACTAGTATGACACTGCACATCGAGTCTCAAATTCCATGTGTATGTATAGTTATATCAAACTCCATCCACCTAGCGACCGAGTTCGGATTGTCGTCTGGGTCGAATTTATTTTTCCATATCGACATTTCCGGTGGTCTTTCTTATATTCATTTGGTAACTTTTGTAGGGGCCTTTTGGGTGTACGGCTGATTTTTAGGCCTCTTTTATGGGTTAGTTTGTGGAAGCAATTATATATAATAGAAGAAAAGGGAGAAAAAAAAAATCCAAGAGCTAACTTAAACAAAAGGACATACTGGTTTTTTCGAAGTGTACAATATCCACAAACCTTACCAAGGTTTGAGTTGGGTGTAGATTAAACAAAAATAGTGATTGGAAATCATAGAGTTTACAGTATCTATTTTCACAGCAATTTCCAATGTCTATGAGAAAGAAAACACAAATGAACAAGACTACTAGATCTCTCCTCTACTTAAAATAGCAGATGGTTAAGAAAGCTGTTATACAAAACTTACAATTGTGGATCAAAATGGATACATAACTAGAGGCCGAGAGAGAGAGAGAGAGATCAGACCCGTATTAGTAAGCGGGAGTGTAACGGTTAAGAGCAGCCAGCGCAGCTAAGAGTGGTTTCGTTTGTGGGAACCGAGGGTGAGGGATGAATTTGACCATCTTGAACTGGAGGCGTCTCTGTTTTCTTCTTCTCTTTCAGAATCACTTGCCTTGGCATGACCTCTAACAAAAAGCTCCCTCCATTCCAAACCGCAGCTGAAACTTTTAGTATCTGGAAAACAGCGTGCAACCGATACGACAAGAAGATTGGAACAGTCAATGCCATTGTCAACACTGTAAATATGCCCTGGAATATGATGTACATGAACAGGCGATTCTGATCTCCTAGCAAAGCACTTAATTTCCACCACACATTGTTTGTTTTTTGTGCCCTTTTGGACAATTCTCTGAGAAACCAGAAAGAGGGAGTTAGAAACAGAGAATTACATATGATTTTGCTCCTAGTCCAATCGATTTTATGTGATTTAGGAGTTTATTAGTATTCTGTCCTACATCGTAATGTAAGAGAGTATTCTTCTTATTGAGATTTACGGGGAGAACCTGTAAGAAGTCATGACTTCAGGATCCCGCAGGAACCTTTGACGACGCAACACGTTGACGATCAAAAAGTAAAGAATCTGCCAGAGAGTGTAAGCAACCAAGGGAACTAGAAACAGCCATATCCATAAGTATGACTTGTCCTCTACATAGGGCCACGAAGCTCTGCTGTTAGTTTTTTCAGGATGCATGGCTTCAAATGTAGCCTCGTTCCACCACCGAATGGTGAAGAAAACCAAACCTGGAAGAGCAACATCGAACATCACGTTAAGCAGATATTAACTTGCTAGTTCATGGGTCAAGTACAACATCAAAAACCAAACAAAAATTAGGAGTGCTATCAAACAAGGACTAAATTATTAAATCGTACTAAAAAAAGAGTATAAATGTTATTGCTGGTTATGATTTTGATATTGGAACATTCGTGCTACAAGTGAATTCTTTACCCTATGGAAGCATAACTTCCAATCCAACAACCTAATACCTTGGCTTATCATCAATTATGCAAAATTCGTGAACTGAAGTTTTGATTATCTAAAAATATTTATCTTGAAAGGTAAAGTATTGCCACAATTATAAGTTCAAGAAATTAAATTATGAATGTATGTTACATTTGGTTTCACCAATGGAAAAATGAATATTTACAAAACTCACAGGAGCAGACATATGTTGAAGTAAATAACAAGACCGACGACACAGGCTAGAAAGCGCTTTAAAGATTGACATAATTATTTCATTGGTATAGTAGGTACATATACGGTCTATTTTGATGCAAATCTACTAATAAGCAATGCCTTCGGTTATCGAAATTGAACTCTTTAATTGTTCAGGCAACTTCAGGTGGAAATGTTAGTAGAAAAGAAAAAGACACTCACCAGGAATGAGATGTATAAGAACACTAACTATTTTGTCAAAAGAACTAAAAACCAAGCTACAACGCCAAACTATGATCGCCCATGCTAATGGTCCCTGCAGCAATAGTTAAAAAGTTAAAAATGGAGGTATAAGTGAAATAAATTTCCAGCCAAGTTAGAGAGAATGTAAAATACCAACCTCTGCAAATGAGAAGCAAATCATGAAAAGTTTTTCATTTTTTGGATACAGAAGAAGGTCAATGATGAAAATCGTGTTTGCATAGTAGCAGAAATCCTGAGTCAGGAATATAAATATGTTAGCTCTTTAGCATGAGGGGGCTCTACCTGAAATACAATAAAAATGATAACAGCTCTTCAAGCGAATGTATTTTAGGTAAATTTGAATCTTAAGAGCTCGACCGTAAAATGAAGGATTTCCTTTGCGCTTTTCCAAGTGAAAGACAAGAAGAAGAAAGAAGCTCAGCAAGAGTTTTTTCCTTGTTCAAGAATATGCTCGACGGTAAAGTTTCTATTTGAAGGGTTGCAATCAAAAGAAACCTCCTATCAGAAGCAAAAAGCCAAAGGAAGAGTTTCCATTGACAAATTTATCTAATAGCAAACATTATAATTGAAATATGACCAACTCCCATTCTCATGCTCGGAAATCATCAGCCCATTTCCTCTATTAGACCCAACCAAAGAGGCATGCTTCCTCATAACTCTGACAAACTTGCTCCTGTAGTTTCTTTGCCCAAATCACATTTATAAATCTTAAACACGAAACTTATGAATTATCCTTTCCTTTCCTTTCCTTTCCCATCCGCATACATCCATTTAAGTCGAATAACTTTTTTGAAATAGAAACAATTTTTTTTTTTTGATATCCATGATTGTCCGGGCCAACTAGCGCACACCTCAACTAACCTGACCCTATAACATTTGGATGCCATGGAAACCTGTAGGAAATTAATTCCTAAATAACTGGTTACCATAGATTGAACCCATCACCTTAAGCCTCAAGACCTTCCTTTTCCTTGACCACTAGGCCAGGAAAAAAAAAAAACAATTTCATTGTTACTATGAAATAAGGGAAAGTATCCTAATGCCCAAAGGCGTACAAGTCTGAATAGTCGCCATCTTCTGGATGGGCGTTATTAAAGCCAAATAAATTATTTATCCCCTTCTATGATTGCTGGGAACCCAAGCTTCTAGACTACGTCCAAGAAAAAGCCCTTTATCCAAACCCAGCTACAATAATACGATTAATAATACCTCAATTCTTAACTAGAACGCGATTTCATATTGTCTAAAAAATCACGTTTACAACTTCAAGGGAAATTAACAAACAACAAAAAACGCAAACGCTCACCAAGAGGTAATAGTGCCATTTCTTGAACCGATAGTAAATCCACCGAAGAGGAACAAAGGTGACATAAAACAAACAATATACATATGGAATATCCTGAGGCCCTGCTCAGAAAAAATATCCAAACAAAAATCAAATCAATTCAATCCTGTAAGAGATAAACATCGCAATCCCTATTAATTCAGATAATTTTTTACTTACTCGCTCCTAAGAGAAAGCAAAATCCTCCAAAACCAAGAACTCCAAGCAGATGCGTGACCTAAACAAGTGAAAACGCCTAAAATTCAGATTCCAATAGTAACAAAATCAAACCGACAAGAGACGAATCGTTCTAAATCGAAATTCCACAACACTAAACCAATCGATTCAGCACTACATCAGGAGCCAAACCTTGTTGATGAATCGTTCGTGCTCTTCAGCCTGCTTCGCGATCTTCACCGCCTGTTTGGAAAGGATCTCTTTCGTCTGAACGGCTTGTTTCGACAGCATCTCCTTCGTTTGCGCCATTTTCTGCGAATCGAATCAATCAAAAACCAGACAGGAAATCATAGAAATTACAAAAAGGAAATAAGAACAAAACAGACCTTGGATTGATCCTTCAGCGTCTGCTTGACCTGGTGATAGGCGTCTCTATCGGTATCCTCCATGTGATCTTCGTTTTGCGCCATGGTTGGAACTGTGAAACGCAGATTTGTGAATGGAAGAATGGAGAGCGATGGATTTGAAGAACGGAATGGAAGAAAGGCGAAGAAGATGAAGAAGAAGAAGGGCGGCCCTGGCTTGCGGTGGAAGCTATTTTGCTCTGATTTCAAATGCGAACAAAAAAACTGCTTTCTATATTACCGCAGAAATTCCACATTACAAGATTAACCATCAAGTTTTTATATATAAACTTTCATTTAATTTAATAATAATAATAATAAAAAAAAAAAGATCCAGACAATTTAGCTAATATACCACTTTCACGCTCACCTTTGCTCTTCCTTCCTATATCATTTATTTTTTGAAAATAAAATAAAATAATAAACCCTTTGCCTTTCTGTAAAAACAATAATTAGGGCATCTTTGACTTTGAGATGATGGATTGAGTTGGATTGAGTTGGGATGAGAAGAGAAGATAAGTGAAATAAGTTTATGTTTGGAGGGAATGAAAGAAAATATAAAGTTATGTTTGATGCAATGGAAAGAGAATGGTTGAAGTTTTTATTTAAATAAAAAAAATGAATATTTAATAATTTTTTAGTAATCAAGTTAGGTTTGATGTGATGGGAAGTGAATTGTTGAAATTTTAATTTAAATAAAAAAATAAGGTTAAAATACTATTTTGGTCCCTCAACTATCACATTTGTTCCATTTTAGTCCCTAGACTTTCAAAAGTCCAATTTTGGTCCCTCAACTTTGCCAAAAGCTTAAAAATGGTCCTTGAGTTAAAAAAAAGGTAAACCATAGTTAAAAATGTGATGAGTTGGCAATAATAAAATAATAAAATAATATCATCTTCTTCCTCTCTCATTTTTCATCATCCTTCCATTTCATCTTCCTACCCATTGATTTCTCACTCTTATTACAAAAGACCATTAATATTTTTTTCAAAATTATAAAATGTAAACCCTCACAAATTCTAATTTAAAAAAATGTTTCTAATTACTTACCAATTTTTATAACATTTGCTTTGAAATTGATCCAGATATCATTAAAGAAGAAGGATAAAAAAGAGGGAAAAAAAAGAGAGTCAGCGTTTCGTCTCGATTGAGACCACCGTCATGGTTTTTGTCGAATTTCTGAAAGAACCTCTTCACCTTCTCGGATCTGCTTTCTCTCGTTCACATTGTTGAGATTGAAACAAAATAAAAAGCATGAATTAAAATGGAAAACCAGTGTTGAGTTGCAAATTGAGGAAGAAACTTGAAGAAATTAGGATTCAAGAATCAATTAGAGTTGTAATTAAAGATAAGAAATTGCAAAGCCCTCTTTGCTCAATATTATTTTTGCTCTTATTACCCTAAACCTAAAATCCAATCCTCTGTACAAATAAAAAGGGCACCTCTGTTTTTTCCCCCTCTTTTTCCCCTATGTCTGTGTTTATTTGTTGAACATGCCCCTATTTTTTTAATTTTTTTTTCTCTCTCTTTCATTCAGTGGTCTTTGTAAAGTAGCTAATTTGAAACATTTTTTTTTTTGTAAAGTAGCTAATCAAATATGGAATAGAAGCCAAGTCAAGCCAACTCCACGTTTTGTCCATGGGGCAAACATGCCCTTAGGGTAGATGATTCTTCTTTAATCTCTTAACATAGACTTTTTTTTCGTATAAATTAAGAAAATTGACCATAAATCCTGCAAATAAGGTAGTATATCTCTTAAATAAATGAGAGTTAAATATCAATTTTTATGATCAAATCAATGAATATGATACCGAACTAGATTAACCTCTTAATCATACACCATAACACTCGAGTTTTTGTTTTTATTGCATGCATAATTGCCCTTAATCTTTAATAAGCTTTAAAAAAAAAATATTGCATGCATAATTGCTCTCCTAAGTCAATACCATATGAATTGCAATCCTCTTCCTCCAAAAATTAATAAAAATTTGATATGGTACTTTTTTTTATAAACAAATTGATATGGTATTGACTTAAGGAGAGTTTGAGAGAAATATTTGGAGAATGATTAGGAATAGAATCGTCCTTTAACCACATTTAAGCCAAAAATCATTTTCTTCAAAAAAAAAAAAAAAAAAAAAAAAAAAAACTTAGCAACAATTTTACTAAATCTCTAACAACTTTTTATTTATTTCACTCATTATTTTATTCTCATCCTACCACTATTTTATTTTCGCCATAACTATTTTCTTTATTTCAAAAATAAATAATAGTTTTCTTCAATATCATATTCTTTCATTTAAATACAATTATAATCATTTTATTTCATAATTATCTTCATTTTTTATGAAACATCAAATAGTAAATAGTTTTAGAGGAAGAGGATTGCAATTCATCGATCAGGGATTCCACTCTACAAGAAAGGTAACCTATCAAATCAACATTACCAACTTCTTCTCCTTAATATGGAAGAGATTAGATTTGTTAAGAACTCTCAATTGTAATCATCATTCAATAATTGGAAATGAAAATGGTTATCTAAAAAAAGAAAATAAAATGGTTGGAATCTTTATGTTGAATGAGAAAATTGTAATTTAATACAAACGCAAGTAATAGTTCGCATATTGACTTTAATCAATACCATTAATTGACTTCAATAAATGTAAATAATTGAGTTCAATCAATGATATTAGTTGTAACTATGAGATTAGATCAATCATCGTGAACAAATTGATTTCTATGAGTGTCACTAATTGGCTTTAATCAACTCAACTAGAAATATATATTGATTGCAAATATGACATGTATGAGATTAGTTCGATCAATATCATTAATTCAATTCAATTTGTGTTTGTGATTAACTTCAGTTAATGACACTTATGAAAAATATGAGATTAGTTCAATCGATCACGATTGATTTGTATCAATTAGTACCGATTAGTTTTAATCAGTGTCACTTATTTACTTATGTCAATTCAATCAATCACACAAATTACAAATATGAGATTAGTTTAATTAATTGTGTAACAATTGACTTCAACCAATGGCATTGTTTGCAAATATGAGATTAGTTCAATCAATCACACCCCAATTACAAATATGAGATAAGACCAAAAAAGTAGTAATTCAATGACATCAATGTATATCCAATGACCATGAGGTTATGAGTTCGAGTCTTCCACCCCTAATCAATGTAATCTAAAAAAATAAATATGAAATTAGTTATATCAATCACGTATAAATTGATTGAATCATTTCCACCAAATGATTTCAATCAGTGTCACAAATTGAGTTCATTCAGTGTCACAAATTAACTTCAATTTGTGTCATTAATGCCTTTCAATGATTAAATTCGTTAAACTTGAGAACGTTTTATAATTTCTTAATTTTTTTTTTATCAATACTTTCTTCATTCTTTTTTTCAGTTTTTTTTTTCCTCATGCAAATAGTAGTTCATTTTGTGAGCTGGATTAATGTGTGTGAACGTGTGAATTGTTTTTGGTCTTGTTCAATCTATAATGAAGAAATGATAGTAGCTCGTTGTTTTATAGGCTTTATTATATTCAGTCGGAAGAGTTTAGGTAA
>JBBMEF010000008.1:1960509-1992982 GCA_037832685.1 Sicyos baderoa
ATTGCCTGAAAAAAGTAATTGATTAAGTTTTGGGTTTGATGATGGCCATGTGGTGGTTAAAAAAAGAGGGAAAAAAATAGAGCAAAGAAGTAGAAAACGATGATGATTCATTTTGTTTTAATTATTTTCACCATCTCATCCCCTAACGTTCAAGTGTATACTAAAAATCCCCAAATGTTTTTTTTTTTTTTTTTTTTGCCACATCATTCATTCTTAACTAGAGTTAAGTTTTATTTTTAACTTAATGACCATTTTTAAACATTTAAGAAACTTGAAGGACTAAAATTGGACATTTGAAAGTTGGGGGACCAAAGTAGAACAAAAATGATAGTTGAGGGACTAAAATTGGACTTTTGAAAGTTCATGGACCAAAATGGAACTTTCATGATAGTTGAGGGACTAAAATGGTAGTTTAACCTTTAGTTTTTCTCTCTTTTTTTTTGACGTGGCCCGAGTTATGGGTCGAGTCCAATTTATTTTTGTTTTTTAATTTAAATTGGAGGTGGAGGACCAACAAATCTTATAAAAAAAAATCATTATTAATTTTAAATAATATGAGAGCAAAATATAAAATAATTGCATTAAACTAGATTATCATAAAAAAAAAATTACTAGCTTACCGACCTTTTCGATAATAGGATTGTTTACATAAAAACATAAAAGAAACACATCCACACGACTAGAGGTGAAAGGGGAAAAACAATAAAATACCAGAGATTAAACGTTCAAAAGATTAATTTTATTGAAAAAAACTGTAATAATTGCACATCTAGCACAATATTTCTTATTAAGCCCTTGTTTATCCCACCGAAAGGATCAGTAACGTAGTGTTTTCATTATTTGGTTGTAAATCAGTTCAACATCAATCTTACAAATTCGAACCGAAGAGTCGGTATTGTAATCACACTTTCAATTTGAACTAAAAAAAAGCTCTTATTTATCTTTTTTTTTTTGTTAGTAAAACACAAAAAAGAGTAAATGTCGTGCTACCGTAACGAACTTTTTAAGACATATCTTATCGCAAACTTAGTGATATATGAGTCTAATTAACAACTTCTCTATTACATGTAGTAATATTTCTCTAAGTCTATGCTTTATATATAGACATAGCGACTCAAATAATTAAAGAAATTCAACTCTAAAATCAAGACTAGTTTTACTTTTCACCCTTATGATTTCAAATTTGAAAACAAAATACTTAGGCCCCGTTTGATAACCATTTGGTTTCTTGTTTTTGATTTTTCAAATTTAAGCCTATTTTCTCTCAAATTTCCTACAATTTGTTTCATCCTTTCTACCATGAATACACCTTTCTTTAAGAAAGTATAGGAAGATCAACCAACTTTTAAAAACAAAAAAACGTAGCTTCCCAAAGTTTGTTTTTGTTTTTAAAAGTTGGTTAGTATTCTCATACTTTTTTAAAGAAAGATGGATAAATGGTAGGAAGGATGGAGCAAATTGTAGGAAATTTGAAAGAGAATAGACATAAATTTAAAAAACTAAAAACAAGAAACCAAATGGTTATCAAACGGAGCCTTAAATAATTCAAACCAATTCAATTGTCCTCGGAGGATGGCATAATTAGTCAAAAAGTTTGGAATTTGAACTTATGTTTTTATTAAGATTTCACGTTTGAGACTTAGCTTATAAATTATGATATTAATTTATAAATATTCTTCAATTTATGTATTTACTTTTCCCGATGTATCTTGATTATTGAAAATTTTATTAAATATTATAAAAAAAGTATCTATTTAGAATCACATTGATGAATAGATACCATCTTTGCCAAAGAAAAAATGGGAAGATAAATTAATGTTCATATATACAACCTATGAAATTAAAGATTCATACACTAACCATCGTTGATATAATTGTCAAACTGTTTTTAAAAAGTTAAAAGGTAATAAATTTATTATAGTGACTACATATCCAATAATAATTAGTTTTTTATACAAAAAAAAAAAAAAAAAATTAACACATAAAAGATATTTCATAGAAATATAAGTAAATTTAACTCGCGCATACAAATAGAAAGATTCGTACTTATAATGTTATGATTAATAATATATATTATTATTAATTAAATTATATTCATTTTAACACTTAATAATATTGATATGTAATAATAATAAATAACCAATTGTAGAGAACCTTGGCGTGAATAAGGTGATGAGTTCAAATTTCATGGTGGCCACCTACCTAAAAATTAATTTCAAATTAATACTTATGATTTCCTTGACATCCAAATGTTATAGGATCAGATAGTATGTCTCGTGGCATTAATTGAGGTGCACGCAAGCTGGTCTGGAGAGTCATGAATATAAAAAAATAAATAAATAAATAACCAACAAAAAAAAAAAACTTATACAAAGGTGAAAATGTGCAACGCATAAATTACTTAAATTATTACCTTAGCATACTTTATTGGGCAAGCAATTATGAAGGCGCCAACTAATTATTAGCAGGCATCAGATTTGAGTGACGTCAAATATTCCCTTCCAATTCATTTCATTTTTAAATTATCACACTTTACATGCAAATTACCTCAAAGTTATTTAGTTTTTTTTTTTTAATGATTTACCTCAAATGTTTTTTAAAAATTTTAAATTCATGTTTTTTTTAATACATTAAGAGTCGAAGACTATGATAGAAATGTCCACACGTAATCCCTATAAATAGGGTAATGTTCTCTTTGATCATTTAATTAAAATCAAGTTACTTTTTTGTTTGAGGATGATATATATCTTTATTAAATTTAAGTGTGAATTTTTTGTGACAATAAAGTTGTAAACGAGGCGAGAATTAGAAAAATGAAGATGAAAAATATATTTCCTATTTTTTTGTCTGTTCCTCGCGAAGAAAATAAACATCTTTAACTATGAATTCAATCCTCACTTTAAAATACATTTTTTTTCTTCATAATTGAATATTATAGTGTTTATTGTTTTTTAAAATTTATTTATTGAACAAACTACCAATTACCTATTGTCTTACCTTGTAATTATAAAATTAGAAAATCGATTGAACTATCTTTTAACTTTTACTTGTTTAATTATATTTTGTATATTTGTCTCAATTTTTGGGTTAAGTTTGAGTTAAGTTTGATTATATTTTATTGATTTTTAAATGTTTGGGTTAAGTTTTTTTCTTTTTTTGTGTGTTAAAACTCCATTTACATTAGATAAGAATTTGGAATCTATAATTTTTTTAATTAAGTTATGATTTAATCCATTAAATCACTTTAATACAAAAAATATATTAAATCATAATTAATATATATATATATATATATATATATATATATATTTTAATCATAACTTGATTTTATGTGCATTTTTTGATTTCATTGATTCACTTGAGATAACTTAGTATTGTGTCATAATCACCCTTAGAAAGTTATAAACCAAGTAAATTGTTAAAAATATTAAAAGCAAAAATAAAGAAGGATAGTTTGTTTGTTTGTTTTATTTTAGATCAACGATGGATAGTTTCTAATCCAATAATATATAATGATTTAAATTTACAATTAATGATTTTGTATTCAGCAGTCAATTGGTGAGGGGGTTCAAAATACTACTAAGCGATATTTTTGGTAATTTTTGGTTTTTTGTATCAACAATATTAATTTCAGTCAATTAAATTGATAGTCATGCAGGTTAATTAGCAAAATAAAAAATAAAAAATATAAACATCTTTTTAGTAGGATAAAATATCAGAGTACTCAAACCATAAACAAATTAATGTACTAATTGTCAGTAAAATTATTATTATTATTTCTGAGTACATATCGAAGAAAGAGGACAAATACCAATTTTCAAAACCGATTTTGTGAATTAAACTAGTTTACAACCAAACAATATAATTATTGTATCATTAACTCATTTGGTTAAATAAAATTATTTGATTTTTCATAAAAATCGTGTACTAGTAAATAAAAATTCAGCTAACTTGAGCAGTTGTTAAACGACATTAATATATGTCTCAATGACCAAGAGTCATAAGTTTGAGTCCCCCAATTGTTACAATATAAAAAAAAAAAAAAAAATCAAATTGAAATACAAAAAAGTTAAAAAATAACGTTTGAATTATAACTAAAAAAACAACTAAATTTATTACAAAAATAATTGTCTAAAAACAAAGGCATTGAATGTCAGCGACCTTTGAAAGGAAAGGTAAAAACGGACAATGTGAATACGAAAGCAGTAAAAAACCAAAAAAACCGCGATGGCAATTTGCGTAAATAAAACGAAAACTATGGGCAAAGACAAAGGGCCCTTGATTAGCTCGCTAATCTCTGTTTTAGAGCAGAATTATTGACTAATTGAGACCTTCAGGATGTGGAGGCCACGAATGAAGAACAAACCAGTCCTTTCTTCTACACCAACGCCACCACTTCACAAAACCCATCAAAATTAAACAAAAATTGTTTAACTTTTAGAGAGAGAAATCTCACAGCGCAGCTTAGAGAGAGAAAACCCCTTCACCCACAGAAGCTGCTTCAACTTTTTCGCCTTTGTTTATTAGCATCTCAATCTCATCTTAGAACCAGCGAAAAAGAGGAAAAAAAACAACGAAAATCTTCGAGGGCAGCTTCGTGTTCTTCATTTCTCCCTGTTTTCACCTTCTTTTGAGTTCCCAATTCGATTTTCTGTATTGGGTTTGTCGATTTTTTGGTGTTTCAGTTTCTTGCCCTTCATCGGCTTCAATCCGATCTAGCTCTTTGAGGGGGTTTTTGTTGATACCCTTTTGTGAGCTTCAGCTCTTGTGGATTTGGTTTTGGGTATTTCAGCTGTTGAGGCTTTGTGGGTACTTGTTTGTTTTGTCCGATCTGGGTCGCTGAGTCTTCGGTTTGGTTTGACTCTTTTTCTGTCTTGGATGAGTTAGCTTCTGAAGATTTCTGTTCATAATCACCATGGTAACTTCATTGAAATCATTGATATTCATATTGGTTTTTGTTTCCATTGTAATTTGCTGGATTTGTTTGGTTGTATCAACATTTTGACTTGGATTGTTTGTATATGGGATGGATAGCTTGCTTCTTTCGGTTGTTTTTGGAGAATTAGGTTGGATTTGGACTTTGAACTTGTACTATTGGGTAGTGTTTTCAATGGAATGTGGTTTTATTGCCATTTTTTGGTCAGATTGTATTGCCAATTCATGTTGGTCTCATTTCTTCTCCTTTAGATTATGGTTTAATATTGGGGATTTTTGTGGTTGTGAGTTTAAATTCCCTAGTTGAGTTGGCTGAATTGGAGTGTGGAATACCTATAGATGAGAGAAAAGAGAACTGAATTGAACTGGAGAATGAACGCAAACCTAAACTGTTTCTTCGCCAATTCGGCCGAAGAATTTGTTGGTTTAGTGCAAACAAATGAAGTACTACTTCACATTGTGTTGTAGTTTTCCCCCTAAATCTTTTTTATTTATCAATGGAGTTTCCTGATTTAGGCGTTTGTTGGTGGATAACACGTACGTGGAACTATGCATTTTGCCTTCTATTTTTATTAGAAGGTGCATATGATATGGTCAAATGTAGTCATTTTAAAGTTAATGAGAATACTGCTACCAATGGGCAAGTATGGTGGCACAGATGAGGGGGAAATCTATTTAAAAACTCGTCCATACGATTTATCATGTCATTAGATCAAATGGTAGTTGGCGTTTATGTTGACTTTTGATAATCATTTCTTTGCGCCTTTTTTTAAAGCCTTTTCATGCCAAATGGTGAAGTATTCAACTGGGGTACCAAGTGATTGCTTTGGAGTAGCTTCTTAGGGCAATCGTTTAAGTCGTAGGATTCTTGAATATGTTGCTATAATACTCTTCTAGTGATCTCAAATTGTCTTGGAACTCAAATCTTTATGGTTTATAACTTAATAGTTTTGTGAAGATGGAATGTGCTAAAATTTTATAATTATCGTTTATCATCTAACTATGATTGCTATTAGGTATTCCTTCTTATTTCTTATTTATTCTGAGTGCATGGGTGTGTATTGATGAGAAGCATTGGAAAGTGAAAAGTAGAAAAGAGGAGAAAATAATCAAGAGTGCCTACAGAAAAGTGCTTTAGTAAGTATCTATCAAAGAAGTGCTGTAGGTACAAAGAGAGTACTCCAAAAGGAAGTGGTAAAATGAAAAAAAATCCCACAAAATTATTGTGTTTCACATTCACTTGCTCGAAATTTCTCATGGTGGTAGACTGCCGGAGACCGTGAGATTGCAACTTTAGACTTGATGTACTCACCACATAATTCTTATAGAGCCCCTAGAAAATTAACCTGTAGGTGTTTTAGTCTTCCATATAGCTCCCAACCGGTACTATGCCATGAAGGTATTGGAATTCTTTGCATTTGTATTCTATTCCTGATGCCCATCATATCTATTTTTATAAAAACTTGACTAGAGATAAAGTATCCTTTTTTGTGTTTTCTTTTTGTGAAATCCATCTTATTTCAGTTTCATGCTCTACATACTTCTGTTGATGTATATTAAGGTGAAGTACAAATTGTGTCTATTATAGTTTTTTCAATTGCATATGTTTTTTTTGAATTTCATGTCACTACTCCTTTGAACGCTAACACTTGTTTTACTGCTATTCTGTAAGCAGAGTGGACCAGTTAACATAATTGTTGGCTCTCATGTCTGGATTGAAGATCCAAAACTAGCGTGGATTGATGGTGAAGTTTTTCGCATCAATGGAGAGGAAGTTCACGTCCGTGCTACAAATGGGAAAACAGTGAGTCATGAACTCAGCACTTGAGTTAATATTCACGTCAGCGTGCCATAAATCAAACTCTTAGTTTCAATACTAAATTTAATTAACAATAGCCAATCTCATTTGTGGCAACTTACCTGAAAGCTCAATTGTCAATAGTATGATCATTGGTGCATGTGCATTCGATTTGTTCTCCATTACTTTTCTTGAAATGATGATTTCCTGGATAAAAGAAATAAATGATAGTCGAGCTGGGACTATTGGACTGATACTTGACTATCAAATACAGGTTGTTGCGAATATATCAAAACTATTCCCCAAGGATACTGAAGCACCAGCTGCAGGGGTCGATGACATGACAAAGCTGTCGTACTTGCATGAACCTGGAGTTCTGAGCAACTTGGCGACCAGATATGAACTCAATGAAATCTATGTAGGAATAGTTATCTTCTCTTTTTATACATAGAACATTTCCAGACAAGAGATATCAGTATTTATTGCATAACATTCCTTTAACATTCGTGCAGACATACACTGGAAATATACTTATTGCAATAAATCCATTTCAAAGATTGCCCCATCTGTATGATACTCACATGATGGAACAATATAAAGGAGCTGGATTTGGAGAACTAAGTCCTCACGTCTTTGCTGTTGCTGAAGTGGCGTACAGGTAAGCTGCTGCTGCAGCTTTTTTTTTTTTGGGAAACGTGGGGGGAGGTGGGATAACAAATAAGTATTAGTTTCTACATTTGTAAGTAGCTTAGGTAACAATTCAATATTTTTTTTATCATATAGTTGTTGTGCAGCATATGATTTCTTGGTTTTGTTGTGATCATAAATGACTTTGTTGGACACTTACAAATGCTGCCATGTATGTGTCTGGCACCGTCATGCTTTGTGAAGCATGCCACTGCTTTAAAGTTTATGGAAAATTGTGTGGTAAGATAATTGTCATTTAGGGGGAAAATGTAGTTGACCTGCCATGTGTTTTCTCCGCCATTTTGGCTTTACTAGCTTTTTCTATCCATTCTAGGGAAATGATTAATGAAGGAAAAAGCAATTCAATTCTAGTTAGTGGAGAAAGTGGGGCTGGTAAGACTGAGACCACAAAGATGCTCATGCGGTATCTTGCATACCTTGGAGGTCGATCTGGAGTGGAGGGGCGGACAGTCGAACAACAAGTCTTGGAGGTATGATAAGAATATTTTTAATATAATTTGAACTTCAAGTATGCGAAAGTTTACATTTACTATGTAAAATAGAGAACTACTTGCATTCTCATAACTAAAGCCTGTGATGATTATTCCCTTCTATTTCCTCCCAGTCCAATCCAGTTCTTGAAGCATTTGGCAATGCAAAAACTGTTAGGAACAATAATTCAAGGTGAGTCGGTTCTGCGCTGAGGAATATGTTTAAATTATTTAATATTGAGTTGAATGTAAAGTTAAGACGTGGTCATGCTGAGAGTACAAATAAAAGATATCACATGTGACATAATTCGTCAGTGATGATAGACAAACTAATTTTGTGACATTTATCACAAGTCATTCATTTTTCTTCTCTCACATTCTGTTTATAGAAATATGAAATCTTATTTTTATGAGAAACATCGAGATGGTATGAAATGTTCGAAAGAGGGTGCAGAATGTTCGGTTAACAAAAATACTTTCCCAATTAGAAATAAAGGAAGTGAGATTGTAATCACAAAAGTGGGGTGAAAATTTACACCAATAAAGAGCAACAAAAATCAAGTGATAAAAGAAAGGTTCAAGCTCATGGGCTGAAATATGAAATTATAATGTACTTCTCCCATGTCTAATGAATTATGAAATTAGTTTGTGAGAATATGAACTTTATAATCATTGCTATGATTAACATATTTTTACTGCTTCATTGTCACTGAATGTTCTTGTGTAAGGAACTGAACATTCTTAAAGGGCAAAGGCTACAACTCACTTAACCTTCTCAAAAAGTTTATGCAATAGTTAGTAATTTTGGTCTGAAATGCAGTCGCTTTGGTAAATTTGTTGAGATTCAATTTGACAAGAGTGGGAGAATCTCTGGGGCAGCAGTCCGAACTTATTTGCTTGAAAGGTCTCGAGTATGTCAGATCTCAGATCCCGAAAGAAACTACCATTGCTTTTACCTTCTCTGTGCAGCACCTCCTGAGGTACAATGTTCATTTTGAAATTGTAAACCATTCACACATAATGTACTAATTCTGTAGTAGCGAGCATATACACCTGTTTCTAATCAATGCTTCTACAACAACCAGGAAAGAGAGAAGTTTAAATTAGAAAACCCTAAATCATTCCACTACTTAAATCAATCCAACTGCTTTGAGTTGGATGGAGTGAACGATGCCCATGAATATATTGCAACCAGACGGGCAATGGATGTAGTTGGAATCAGCGAGGAGGAGCAGGTTAGTTTTCAGTAAATTTTGGCCTACTTGTCCTTCTTATTGCATAAAAAATTTCATAATAAATAATCTATTCCAGGAGGCAATCTTTAGGATTGTAGCTGCAATTTTGCATCTTGGAAATATTGAATTTGCAAAGGGAGAGGAGATTGATTCGTCGGTCATTAAGGATGAAAAATCCAAATTCCATCTTAATACCACTGCCGAACTACTCAAGTAAGATTTCTGAAAATTTCTAGGAAAGATGTTTGAGTCATTACTAATACTTCAAAAACTATAATTTTTAATGTTTAATTTAGGTGTGATGCGAAGAGTTTGGAAGTTGCACTGATTCAACGTGTTATGGTAACACCTGAAGAGGTTATAACTCGAACCCTTGATCCTGTGGCTGCATTGGGTAGTAGGGATGCCTTGGCTAAAACAATTTATTCACGACTCTTTGACTGGTAATCTCTCTTGCCCTGAGGTCGGGTTTGGACCTGTAGACCGTCCTTCCTCTTATACATTTTTCTTCTGCAAATTCTCATTTATCACTAATAAATCTATTTTCAATCAACAAAGATGATTTATCAGCCTAGAAGGGTCGCTTCAAGAGTTGGCGTGTGAATGTATTTAATGCTTCTTGATTCAGTTTTCCATTCTTGTGAAACCTTTCCTGTAGGCTCGTAGAGAAGATTAACAATTCAATTGGGCAAGACCCAAATTCTAAATCATTGATTGGAGTTCTGGATATATATGGATTTGAGAGTTTTAAATTCAACAGGTAATGGTGGCATGTGAATTCTTGTGTTAAATGTTATATGCTTGCTTTCAACTGATTATTTTTGTTGTTGTTGTTTTGAATAGTTTTGAACAGTTCTGCATCAATTTTACAAATGAAAAACTGCAGCAACATTTCAATCAGGTTGGTTGACTTAGATGTTTAAACTTGACCCTAAGACACTGGTTTGGTACTTTCTTTTTTGGATGAAGAATCGATATGAAGTCCGAAAACTATTACAACAAAACATAAGGTTACAAAATACTTTTCCAGCTAGATAGAAGGGAAGAGAAAGAGTAGTCCTTAAAATAAGGAGATCGCTTGATCCAAGATACAACCATATAAACAATGCCATCAAAAAACCTATCGAAGGGCATCTCTTTGTCCTGGAATATCCTCCTCTTCCTTTCGCCCCATAGACACCAAAAAAAGGCCCAAACAAACGATTCCCACAATAGTTTAGTTCCTTTTTTAAATGGATGGCTCACCAAGCAGCTGTCACTAAGAGTGAACGGATCCATTGGAAGAGGGCCACTCCAATTAAAAGATTTTTGCTTCGGTACTTTCTTGACTGAAGTTTTTGGTTAATTGTGTATATGCAGCATGTTTTCAAAATGGAGCAGGAGGAATATACCAAAGAGCAAATCAATTGGAGTTACATTGAGTTTGTTGATAACAAGGATGTCTTGGATCTCATTGAAAAGGTGTGCAAACTCCCTACCCTTCCTCCTTGGATATTCAAATCATGCTTGTCAGATATTAATTTCATGCTAACTCGTGTTTTCACGTTCACAAGTGACTTTTAGTAAAGCACTCATTTCTTTTAATTTGCTAAGTACAAGATTTAAGTAATTAAAATTCAGTTCTCTGTTCACAGAAACCTGGAGGAATTATCGCACTTCTGGACGAGGCCTGGTATGCCACCTAATATTTAATCAGTATCAACTATTTCATCTGCTCCATGATGTTTCCTAATTTTATGATACAGTTTTTAAATGAATCTTGATTCTTACAACTATTCTCATGATTCATTTTTCTCTCTATATAGCATGTTTCCTAAATCCACACACGAAACATTTGCTCAGAAGTTATACCAGACGTTCAAGAACCACAAGCGCTTTATTAAGCCTAAGCTATCTCGTACTAGTTTCACGATATCTCATTATGCTGGCGAGGTAAATATATTAAGCTTGTTTCTGATTTTTTGTTCTCCAGGCTTTAACGTGCCCCCTTAAAATTAAAAAAAAAAATGCTTCAGGTGACTTATTTGGCAGATCTATTCTTGGACAAAAACAAAGACTATGTGGTAGCAGAACATCAGGCCCTATTGACAGCCTCAAAATGCTCCTTTGCTAGGGCTCTATTTCCTCCTCAACCAGTGGAATCATCAAAAGCCTCAAAATTTTCTTCCATTGGTTCACAATTTAAAGTATGGTTTCTTATTATTTATTATTTTATTAAAAAAAACTTGGTTGTCTAACTTGAATTTCATGTTATGTTGTGTGTGTGGTATAATTCGACAAAATAATGATGCTTTCACATTCTTAATTATGCAGTTACAACTTCAATCTTTAATGGAGACCTTAAATTCAACAGAACCTCACTACATCAGATGTGTAAAGCCAAATAATGTGCTCAAGCCTGCTATTTTTGAGAACTCAAATGTTATCCAACAATTACGTTGTGGTGTGAGTATACTATAGGTGTCGCTTTGGCTTTGTTGTACACCTATTCTTTATCTTGTTTTGTTCTTTAAATATTTAGCCATAGTTTATCCTACCTTGTTAATTTATGTGGTTATTTTATATAATTTAGGGTGTTCTTGAAGCAATTAGGATCAGCTGTGCTGGATATCCTACGAGAAGAACATTTTATGAGTTCCTTCTACGTTTTGGTGTTCTTGCACCTGAAGTTTTGGATGGGAAGTAAGTTAATTTACCGCCCAATGTAACATAGATTTCTCTTAACAAAATTAAAGAAAAATTGGTGGAAATAAATTTCGAATATTCTCTGTGCACTGAGCTGACATTCTTATGTAACTATCATCTGTGCAGCTATGATGACAAGGTAGCATGCCAGATGATCTTGGATAAAATGGGACTGAAAGGTTATCAGGTGATGTCATTATTTCTGTCAACTTGTATTTCTTATGAAGCACATGGCTCCACCCCATATCTTTTATGAGATTAGCTTCTTGAAATCCAATCATTTTTTGTGATAACGGGAATTGAAGCTTCGCTCCTAATCCAGCGGTGTTGATAGATTGAAGCATTAGCGTCAAAGTTATTGGAATTATTATGAAATACTCACAATTAGCTTGTGAAACCTGCCATTTTTAGGCGTAGATTAATTTATCTGTTTTCTCTGTGGTTGGACAGATTGGTAAGACAAAAATCTTCCTGAGGGCTGGCCAGATGGCTTCTCTGGATGCCAAGAGAACAGAGATGCTTAGCAACGCTGCCAGAACTATTCAAATGCAAATTCGAACATTTATTGCACGCAAGGAGTTTGTTGCATTACGTAAAGCTGCTATAGAAGTGCAATCATTTACTCGAGGTACTTTTTTGAATGTCTCAGAAATACAACTTACTCATAATTTTCTTTTTAGCCTTCAAACTTTCAAATAATCTTTAGCATGGCCCATGGGAAGAAACCATGGGATGTTCGAGTTCTTAGAGACAGAAGAGACTTCAACAATTCAAGAATCCTGTAGTCATTTTTATAAACTGTTTGACCACTTGTTACTCGCATAAAATCACGAGGGGGTTAATCTGATGCTCGTTAGAGGGATATATAATGCTTTATTAATTCCCTAGATGATGGTTTCGATTTATGAAGTTATCCCTTTCCTTTCAGAGTTTTAATGTAGGTTTGTTTCAAATTATATTCAGGTGTATTGGCTCGAAAACTCTTTGAGCAGCTGCGCCGTGAAGCAGCAGCTTTAAGAATCCAGAAGTGTTTCAAGCGACATATTGCCAGGAAATCGTACTTAGATTTGCTCTCATCTGCGGTCACAATTCAAACCGGTTTAAGGGCAATGAAGGCTCGTGATGAATTCAGATTTAGAAGGCGTACTAAGGCTGCAATTATCATTCAGGTGTCGTTTCTTGTTTGTTTAGGGCGTTTGTATGAAATTATGAAGTTTAGAACTTCTTAGATTTGTTATTGCGAACTATATTTATTTAGACATTTATCAAATAAGTTTGAAGTACCTAGATATTGAGTTGGGGATTCTTTTTGGTGACTTACAGGCACGTTTGCGTTGTCACCTGGCCTATTCTTACTATACGAGACTCCAAAAGGCTACATTATACACACAATGTTGTTGGAGGCGACGAGTTGCACGAAAGGAGCTAAGAACACTGAAAATGGTTCAAACACATCACTTATTTTTACTTTATTACATTGTATTTAGGATAACTATTGTTAGAAGAAAAGTATGTATGGGAATAAGGTGCTCATATATTTATTTATACGTGTGAAGGCTGCTAGAGAAACTGGTGCACTCAAAGAAGCAAAAGACAAACTAGAAAAACGTGTAGAAGAACTCACGTGGCGCTTGCAACTTGAGAAGCGGCTGAGGGTATTTTTCTTGATCATTTTCTTTTGTGTATTATAACGTGTGGATCTGGCTTGGTGAAACAAAATAGAGTTTAGCAGCTATTCATATATATGTTTTCTTCCTCCACTGAATTGTAGACTGATTTGGAAGAGGAGAAAGCCCAAGAAATTGCCAAATTACAAGATGCTTTACGCAGTACACAAATACAAGTTGAAGAAGCAAATGCTGAAGTTATCAAAGAGCGAGAGGCAGCTCGGAAAGCTATTGAAGAAGCACCTCCAGTTGTTAAGGAAACTCCAGTTTTTGTTGAGGATACTGAGAAAATCAATTCCTTAATGGCTGAGGTGGAGAGTCTGAAGGTAGGTTTCATCAATCATTCTCAAATAGATTTCTAGCTGAAAAGTAACGATTGTCTTGGATTAGCAGATTTATTTCTTGGTGATAAGAGGGGGTACGAGGTCGAGGGTTCGGGGTTGGTCATCCCTGGTCCATAAGATCATTAGTTCTTTTTCAATGGCAAATATTTTTATTTTTATTTTTCTCGATTTTTTTGTTTTGAATTCAACTATATTTTGGGGTGGGAAGATTCGAACTCGTAACCTCTTAATTATCAGGTTATACACCATGTCAGTTGAGCTCATCTTTTGTTGGCTTTTTCTCGAATCTTGAGGATACACTAACCCAGAGATTTACAGGCTTCACTGCTGTCAGAAAAGAATACAGCTGAAGAGGCTAGAAAAGCTTGTATGGATGCCGAAGCTAAAAATGTGGAGCTGTCTAAAAAACTTCAAGATGCAGACCAGAAGGTGGATCAACTTCAGGAGTCAGTGCAGAGGTTCGTAAAAGTGATTAAATGTTTTCGTCTATTGTTTTATTTACATCCACATGAATTTGTACAAGATATTGTGCTCTATAATATGCCCGGATCGATCTATTCCTTTTTCTGGCAGTGTCAAGTTCAGTCACATGATCCCTTCTCTTGAATTAGTTTGATCTGTTGTGCGAAATTTCTTATCACGCGACTTGTGCTGATCTTTATTAACTTCGGTTCAGCTTTTCTTGTTTGTACAATGATTCTACTCGTGTCTGGTTGTCGATTGTTGGGAGGGCAACAGTTATCTTTTCCTTCCATATTCTTTCTCTCATGTCATGAGCAAAATGAAACTTTCTTGCTTGCCTGAAAGTTTTCTTATACGGGTTATATCCATTAAAGTCAATAAAGTGGAACTATATTCTCTGCATCAGGCTTGAAGAGAAGCTTTCAAATTCAGAATCAGAGAACCAGGTACTTCGTCAGCAAGCCTTGACCATGTCGCCAAAAGCTTTATCTGCTAGACCGAAGTCGATGATTATTCAGGTATAATGTGATATTCATATAATACACTGGTCCTTTCAAATAAAATGTTATTTATGACTTATGAGAAATCCCACCTATTTTTGGTTGTAATTTCAGAGAACACCAGAGAATGGAAATATTCTACCTGGAGAGCCCAAAGTATCAACGGTAAGGAACATTAATTTTGATGAGAACAAAAGAACAATTTTAGTATATAGAAATTGTATTTCTTAAATTATACGTGCGTTTCAGGATACAACTCTTGCAGTATCTAATCTACGCGAGCCAGAATCAGAGGAAAAACCACAGAAATCGCTTAATGAAAAACAGCAGGTAAGAAGCCATTTAGAATTATTAAAAAAGGGTTTGTTTATGGTTCTACTTGGTATTTGAGAATAATTAGTTTGTTCCCTATGATGCATTATCTTGTACAGGAGAACCAAGACCTGCTAGTGAAGTGCATATCACAGGATTTGGGATTTTCTGGAGGCAAACCAGTTGCTGCATGTGTCATATACAAATGTCTTCTTCACTGGAGGTCGTTCGAAGTTGAAAGAACCAGCATATTTGACCGAATCATTCAAACAATAGCTTCATCCATAGAGGTGAGATTCTGTGTTCGTTTCTGAAACATTGTCGTCCCAAGGGGCCGCCTTGTTTTAGAGGCTTGTAGTCTCCAAGATATGCTCTCTTGAAAGACCCAAGTTCGAAATCCAAGAGTAAGCTTAATTGTACAATCCTTTGATGTCTCCCGAGTTTAGGCCTTGGGACGGACATGGGTGCTCTGGGTATGTAGTGGAGCAAAACACCGATTCCCATTTAAAAAAAATAAAAATAAAGAACTTGTCTGCTGATGGAAATAAATGAATATCATCTACAAGTTATTGACACTTACGCTTTTCACCCTACTGAAGGTCCAGGATAACAATGATGTATTAACTTATTGGTTATCTAATACATCAACACTATTGTTGCTTCTTCAACATACTCTCAAAGCAAGTGGAGCTGCTAGCTTGACTCCTCAAAGGAGGAGAACTACTTCAGCTTCTCTTTTTGGAAGGATGTCTCAAGTATGACAACTATCTATATTCTATCTGACCTTTATACTTTATGTTATTTCTTCTTAGTCACCTCTCTTTTCTTCTCTGCACATTATAGGGATTGAGGGCATCTCCACAAAGTGGTGGACTATCGTTTCTAAATGGTCGGGCGCTTGGTAGATTGGATGATTTTCGGCAGGTCGAGGCGAAGTATCCGGCACTATTGTTTAAACAGCAGCTTACAGCATTTTTGGAGAAAATATATGGAATGATAAGAGACAACCTTAAGAAAGAGATCTCGCCTTTACTTGGATTATGCATTCAGGTATTAAGTTAATGAGCTATGTGGTTTGATGCTTCAAGGATGAGATTTCCTTCCTACAATAGTAAGAACTAAGAAGCCACGTTCAATTCGATGCAGGCTCCTAGGACATCACGGACGAGCTTAGTGAAAGCACGCTCCCAAGCTGTTGCTATGGCTCAGCAAGCATTAATTGCTCATTGGCAAAGCATTGTAAAAAGTTTAAACAATTATTTGAATATCATGAAAGCAAACTACGTGAGTTCTAAGTTTAACATCGTATAGTAAAACATTTATCATCTTTGTAGTAAGTACGACGGAAATCTTATGCTTGGTTTTGACAGGTACCTCCATTCTTAGTCCGCAAAGTCTTCACTCAGATATTCTCGTTTATTAACGTTCAACTATTTAACAGGTAATGTATAATCATTATTCAATCTCAACATTTTGCATTGAGTATCTTACCAGCCAGATGTCTATTTTTTTCGCTTCCAAAAGTTTAAGTCATCAATTTAATCGGTTTTTGCAGCCTTCTTTTGCGGCGTGAGTGTTGTTCGTTTAGCAATGGAGAATATGTGAAGGCTGGCTTGTCTGAATTAGAACAGTGGTGTTCTGAAGCAACTGAGGAAGTAAGTAATCAAAAAGTGATGTTATTTCTCTTGAGATCATTTATTTGCTCTTTCTAATGGCCTCCCCCCCTACAGTATGCAGGGCCTGCTTGGGATGAGCTAAGGCATATTAGGCAGGCAGTTGGATTCCTTGTAAGTTTTATTTAAATAAGCACGATTCTTCGACAATCTTCGATGTTGCATAACTTATTATTCGCCATACTCTTTTCTTTCTCAGGTTATACATCAGAAACCCAAAAAGACCTTGAATGAGATAACCAAAGACCTATGTCCTGTTAGTGCTTTGCTTCTTTATCTCTTGTTTTGCAAGTGATGTCAGCCTTTAAATTAGTATTTTACTTTTTTTCATCTTTTTATATGCTGATTCTCAGGTACTTAGCATACAACAGTTATATAGAATCAGTACAATGTACTGGGATGACAAATATGGCACACATAGTGTATCTTCAGAAGTACGTTAACTTCATCGAATCGGTTCTCTTTTAGCTTTTGGATCACTGTTCCGTTTGGTTCTCTGGATTCTTGGTTTGCTGCCTTCATATTCTTAACACTCCTTTTTTTAGTGCAGGTTATTTCGAGTATGCGAATTCTGATGACTGAAGACTCCAACAATGCTATTAGTTCATTCTTGTTAGATGATGACTCTAGGTACAATCTTCATTCATATTGCTACTGCCATTCAATCTTGTAAGGTTTGATAAGTTTCATTGTTATAATATATTTCTTGTTGATGCAGTATCCCATTTTCTGTG
Source organism: Sicyos baderoa (assembly GCA_037832685.1). NCBI lineage: Eukaryota > Viridiplantae > Streptophyta > Magnoliopsida > Cucurbitales > Cucurbitaceae > Sicyos > Sicyos baderoa. Next base: position 1,978,033 of record JBBMEF010000008.1, read on the forward strand.
GATGATATTTCCAAATCAATGAAACAAATCGAAGTAACAGACATCGATCCCCCACCGCTGATACGAGAAAACTCCGGTTTCGGGTTTTTGCTTCAGCGCGCAGAGTAATGCCTGTGTGATCATGATCATGGTTTATTAAAGTGAAAATCTTGTCTTCACTAGCATGACTCTGCACATCAAGTCTCTGTGCATATACTCATTGTTTGTCACCATTCCATGTGTATAGTTGTATTAAATCCATCCACCTAGCGACCAAATTCGGATGGTCGTCTGGGTTGAATTTATCTTGCCTCTCGTGTCATATCGACGCCGAGAGGGGTCTTTGTCCAGAAGCCATGTCACCGAGCGTGATCATGTGCTACCATGGATGCGAACACGAAGTTCACAAAACAGTCACTTTTGCAGTGGTCTTTGTTTTATTCATTCGGATTCTTTTCAAGGTCCTTATTAGTTTTTGGGTGTAGGGCTGATTTTTAGGCCTCCTTTTTGGGTTAGCTTGTGGAAGCAATTTGTATTTAGTGTGATATGTAATTTTTCATTTTTTAAGGAATAGGAACACAAATGATAATATCTCTTCATTGCTTTTTTTGTGTGGATTTTCGTACAGTTTTTTTTTTTTTTTTTTTTTTTTTTTGATCTTGTTGCTCATATGGCTTAGTACTTTTAGGCACCAAGAATAAAGAAGCTGACAATTATTATCATATTATTCACATGCATTATTATTATTCAGATAGTTTTTTTCAATATAACCTCATCTGAAAAATTTTCCAACTTTACTTTTTATCAAGGCTCTAGTATGAAGGTTATTGGGTATTCAGTTTAATGAAATTGTGTTTCCATTTTATAACCTGTTTTGGAATGGTTTGTTTAGCTATTGTCGAGTGGCTTGATGATATTAGTGTATACCAAATGACTAAGAGAGATTGTGTCTTGTTTCTTTTTCCAAAGTAGTTTTTCTTCGACTCTTTGGCTCACTTCACATCTCTACATATCATATATAAAAATTGGGTTTAGTTGTGAAGACGTCGTGTAATTTCTTGATGTTACGAGGTTAATAAAGATGGAAACTCTGTCCAGCAGCTTTCTTCGGTCATTTTCTAAAGCTTCTATTCAGTATTTGGTTAGTAAAGCTTTGCTTATCTTTAGGAGCCTTGTAGTGAGAAGCCCTTGTTTCTTGGAGAAAGATTCGATTAGTGAGCACTTAGGCACACAGGATTGTAGGTAGCTATTGGGATGGGAAAGAACGAAGCAAGTGAAGCAAAAGCTGCTTTGCCCTTCTTTCTTGGGTCGGTTCTCAATGGTTGCCCCTTTTTGGGTTGGGTTTAACCCGAACCGGAGCATTATATTATATATAATATACATTATTAATAAGTGATTGCGATTATATTATATATAATACACATTTATTATTAATAAGTGATTGCGATTATATTATATATAATACACATTTATTATTAATAAGTGCTTGTAGCGCAGTGGTTTTGTTCCTTCCTACTACCTACAACCACCCCAGTTTGATCCCTAGGTAATTTTTCTTCAAATTTTTATTTTCTTTAATCATTTCACTCTTTTTTTTTTTCTTTTTTTTTATAAGTGGTTCATAATGAAATTAAAATTTTGATGGTTCAAATGTGTTTTTAAATTTGTGGTCGAATTTTGAGTTTAGAATTATGGTAAACCCGATGACCCAACCCAACCTAACCCGAAAAATAAAGGTTGGGTTGGGTTGTGTTGAAGAAATCCAAATTTTTGAGTTGGGTTAAAAATCTCCCTCAACCCTATCCAACTCAACTCGTGTACATCCCTAATTACATGATAAAGAGAAGAGAGTACAAAAGAACTTTAAATAGAGCACATCGCATAACAACATAACACAACCCTCAATTGTAGAACTAAAAAAACTATTTAACCATCTTATCATTTGATATCTTATTTTATTGATTTAATTATATGTTTAATTTTAAATTTTATTGATGCTAAATGTAGTTGAACTTTCAATTTTTGTATTTATCTTAGTTTAAATCATATTTGATAAGTTCAAGTCAAATAAATCGTAAATTAAAAAAAAAAAAAGAACTCTAATAAATCGTAATTGAAATGTATTTTTTAAAAAAATTAAGAACAAATAGATTTTGTTTATAAAATTTAAACTTACCAATAAGATGGTAGCTCACCGATAACATATTTACAATGAAGGTACTTAGTTATGGATTTTAATTTAACTCTAAAAAATATATATTAAATTCTGAAGTATGTATCTAATACATTTGTATCTTTTATATAGACTAAATTTGTTTTAACACATTTTCTATTGTATATCTTCATGCAACATAGATTTTACTAGTTTGGAAGTAACTAGTTACTTGCAAATTACAATTTCAAATTTAACTACTCAATTTCATAATCTAAGAGGTAAAGAATTGCCACAATTAGAAGTTAAAGAATATATGATACTTCTCTATACATGCATGTGTAGGGGAGCCCTACTTTATGGATACGTGGCACCATTGGATGCCACAAAAATTCCACTACTTTTTAATAAATTCTCTTAATAAAAGGATTTTTTGTGGCACCAATGACGCCACATACCCAAAAAGTAGGGCTTCCCTACACATGCATGGGTAGAGAAGTTTTACTCTATATATTTGGGGGCCATATTTAAGGACTTAGCTTGAAGAGTTATATTAAGGAGTTATTTTGAGTAATTAAAAATTGAGAGTTATAGTCAAAAATTCGTTTGAATGTAAGTTTTGTGTAGATGAATTAAAGTTAAAACCTAGTTTAGATGTAGATTTAAAATTAATAGTTATTTTGAGTAGTTAAAAAAAAATTATTAAAAATAAGTTATTTTGATTGATTTGAAATGAATGATTAAAAATAAGAAATTATTTTTAAGAATAAAAAAGAGGAAGAATTAGAAAAAAAAAAAAAAACTCATTTAAATATATATTTTCGAGAAAAAATTAATAAATTATCCATCTAAATACTCATTAAATATTTGAATGGCAAACAAACACCCCCTCACCCCCTAGTTTCATCCATAGAAAAATGATTATTCCAAAAAAAAATACAGACGACACAGGCTGGAAAGAGCTTTTATTTCATTGATATCTGTGGTTATACACAAAATGAACCTTTCAATTAGTTTTCTTTCCAGGTAACTTGAGGTGGAAATGTTAGTAGAAAAGAAAAAGATACTCAAGGAATTAGATGTATAAGAACACGGAATATTTGTTATGTGATTTTCAACGAGTTATTACAAATGAGTTATTATATTTATTTTTTAAAAAATTTCAAGTGTAATTACTCAAAACAATTCCTCATTTTTAATCATTTATTATAATCACTCATTTTTAAACCACTTAACATGAGTCTCTCCTCTAAATTTCTCATCCAAACTAGTTTTTTCCTAAACTCCTCCACTAAAATTCTTATCTAAATGAATTATTGTCTGTAGCTCCAAAGCTCTATCCAAATAAGTTATTGTATAATCTTAATGTTTAATCACTCAAATAACTCTCTTTTTTTTTTGTTCAAGAACATTTAAGAGTGAATGTTTCGAATAGGTAACTTCTTGATTACTAAGACTCCATTTGATAATCATTTGATTTTTTGTTTTTTATTTTTAAAATTCAACCTTATTTTTACACAATTTTCTTATGATGTACTTCATATTTTCTACTATGTATTTCATTTTACTAGAATGTATCCATATTTTCTTAAAAAAATATGTGAATGCTAACTAAATTTTGAAAACAAAAACAATTTTTTGGAAGCCACTTTTTTGTGTTTAAATTTTGGTCTAATTTTTTAAAATATAGGTAAGATTTAAATATCGAAATAAGAAAAACCCTATGATAATAATAGTTGTAGGCTTAAATTTCAAAAACCAAAAACTAAAAACAAAATTATACGTAGTCTTTACTTCTTTTGGCTTAGTAAACATGTCTTTGTCTTATAAAATACTAAATTAACAAAATTAAATTGTAAAACAAAACATTCTAAACCCTTGTTTTTAGTAAGAAAAAAAAATAGTACTTTTTTTTTAAAAAAAAAGACTAGCATTTTCTAAATATTGGAATCAAAAGAACCCAAAGTCCAAAAGTTTCTTATTACTTGAGATGAACTCTTTTTTCCTTTCTTTTTTTGTATATAAAAATGACAAATAGACAACATAACATAACCAAACACACCATTCCTCAAGAATTATAAAGCAGACAAGAAAGGTATCACTTCATGACATTTGTCCCTTTTCTCTCAATCAAACTCCAAATCTACAAAACCAACAAATTTGAGAATGAAAGAATTGATGCTGATTTCAATTGCATAATTCTATTAAAAAGAAAAACAATAATTAGCATCTGCCCTGGCTTTCTTTTTGCCTTCCAAATTATCATACAACTAAAATTAGTTGAAGTTGTTTGCTGTGAGACCAAAGTGGTTGAAATCCAAATAGTACAATATCAAAGGGCACTCTAAAAACCAAGTGAGAATTCCAGTTGCTCTGATCATTCTAAACTGCACCCAACTTCTCACAGAAGAGACAGAGAGCTTCTTCTAGTTCCTGAATATGCCAAAATCAATTTGGGAAGAAGATCAAATCATCAATATAACTCAAGTTCCATTTCCCAGCAAGTCATCTAGAGCCAAAAGCTGAAACCATCCATAATTACAAAAAACTTTGTCAATGAGACAAAAGAGTACAAAATCTATAATCCTTGAAAGGATGAATTGTGTGAGCCAAAGTTAATGCGAGAACAGTTATGGATTCAATAATGTTGCCTCGGTTTCATGTTTATAAGTGTTGGTTGATATAAATTTACCCCAACTCATTAGTGTAGGCCTTTTTCTATAACCATTTAGTAACAAATTTTAAAAACCAAAACAAGTTGGTTTTCAAATTTTGGTTTGTTTGTAAAAATATAGGTAAAAAGATAAAAGATAGAAAAGAAAATAGAAAAGAAAGTAAGGAAAATCATAGGTTGGAGGAGTTGTGGTAGGCTTAATTTTCAAAACCAGAAACAAAAAAAAAAAAATGGTTATCAAATAGGGCCTTAAGCTTGAGGGTTAATTGGTGATTTATCCTAATTCAACAACTACACAAAAGTATGCAATGGTTCCGAAACACGATAGGATGAAATACCAAAAAACAAAGTGTAATGGGTAATGGGTAATCAAAGTTCAATAATATGGATGAATGGGAAAAGATCAGCAGTTATAATCTAACACAATGCATTTTTCCTGTAACTCAACTCAAAGTGTTTCTAAGATTCAAAAATGTGTTTTTTTCCTTCTTTCAGCAGAGTATGATTTCAACCCGTGGCGTTTCTCTACTACCTCAAAGGCTACGCCCCGTCATCATCGGGTTAGGTAAAGCTAAATTTCATAATCACGTGGGCAAATCCTTTAGGGAATCAATCTGAATTACTAACATACATCACTAACTCATCTAATATAACTCATGTGATTGAACTAGCCACCTCCTTGAAAGAAAAAGGTTTCCATCATCAATTGTGTAACATAATTCATGGAAGAAACTCTATGTCTGATATATATTCTTTTCTTAAATAAGAAATTTTCTAACCTTTGTCATCTCCTGATGATTCACTTTCTCTATTCTCTGGTACATTCTTATCAAAGAACTGCTGAATTGTTCTCCAATAATGATCACCACCCGCTACCCAAGTGTCCATATGCATACCGGAGGGGAAGTCGACAAAGAGACAACGGTTGTTATGAGCAGCTGCTTTGGCATACAGCATCTGCATGTGGACTGGGGGAACCATCTCATCTTGTGATCCAGATAAGAAAAGAACTGGCTGCTTAATCTGCAATGATGATTTCAAAGAAAGCTAATTACAACTGAAGCAAGCAAATATTGTAAAAAAAGATCAAGAAAGTGAGTTTAACAAAAATATTTTGAATCATAAATTTTAGAGACCACCTTGCCAACTACGTCAATGGTGGTCCATGGAGAACGGACAAGAAAATTGAGAACCTTGGGACCTTTTGATCCAGGGCCACCAATAAACCACTTAAGAAAGGGTAGCAAAACTCCAGCCATATCCAAAATTGATGTAAAAGTGTTTTCTAATATCAGGGCGGAAACCTGCAATTCAAAATCTGGTAAACAACCTAGAAAAGCAAGAATAAAACCCACAAAAAGCTCGAAGAAGATCATTTTTTCATGACTCATATCCTATTGTATGTTATGACAGTAAACAATAAACTGCGACACTGGACACTGAACTTGATTTCGATTCCAAAAGGCCATAATAAATCTCTAGGTGACATTATCATAATCACATCTTATACAAGCTATAAAAAATAAACCATAGGTCTTCTAGCAAATACCTTGTCAGGGTTATTTTTGGTAAGAACTGCTCCAACTGCACCCCCAAGTGACCTTCCAAACACTACTATTCTAGACGTGTCGATGTCAGTTCGTTGAGAAAGATGGTCCAATGCAGCCTTCTCAAGTAAAAAAAAAGAATAATGTTGTTGAAAAGAAAATTTAGAAAAAAGAATTAGAACCAAAGCACACCTGAGCATCTCTAGTAATTCCATGCTGAGAAGGATAACCATCACTTGCTCCATAACTGCTTGAGGTCATATGGCATCAGAAACCATTCCATTAAAGTAGCAGCATTGTATCAATCAACATATATTGCTGCTGAAATGTATTAAAAAACAATAGGAAATACTTGCCAATTTCCATATTAATGTCAAATAAAATAACATACCCTCTATATGAAAGCATGAAAACATTGCACTGTAACCTTTGTATCATGATGCGGACCATTTCAAGACGGTGGGCAATGTCTAAAGCAGGAAGTCAAGGTCCAAAAGGAGTTATTGAACCCAAAAAACAATATTATTACTTATACAGAATTTTTCTATCACCAAATATATAAATATATATAGTTAAGAGTCAAGATTTCACACTTGCATCATGAACGAAATTCTAATCTAGGAAGTATGCATATTCAAACAAGCTATAAAATGTGGTTCAACAAAGTAAAAAAAAAATCTCATATCTAATTTCCACGAAGATGACCATGAGAATCAGGATACTTCCAGCATTTTCTTGGAAAAAAAGGATTGTAGGACCTGCAAAACAGTACCACTACAATGTAAGATCAAAAAATTACCACTCATTAGCGTAAATATGCAAACGTAAAGAGGGGAAAGAAAAGTAAGAATCAGAGCACAATAAATAATGTTGTCAAGGGGGGAAAACAGACAAATATACAATTAAAGAACCAAGGAAAAAATATAGAAAAGAAAAAATGCCCATAATTAATAAATCAAACAATGGCAAGCATGTATTGTATGAGTTATACCGAGCACAACCGAGGTGAAATTTTCCTTTAGATCAATACACGACTACTGTTAACTTGTAGTACTGTTGTTTTCAACAATCAGATTTTATTTCAGCACTGCCAATTTAAATCCAGCAATATGAATAGAATACTAAGTTCATATTCATTCATTGTCTCTCTTGATTTCTTTATTGAAACATTTGAAAGAACTTCTACAATCTCATGGATAAATAATGCATAGCAAATCCAGCTATCCAACAGTCTCTCATCCCAGGGGATTCGAATCCATGACCGTGCCGCTGAGCTAGTGCACTTCATGGCTAATCATCATCAATGTTCCTCTAATACAAATGGATCCTCCATAAAATTTAGAGTTAAACTTAATTACCACAGATTTGATCATCTAAGCTTCCTTCCTTGACAAATTCAAGCATCAAGCTCTTCCCTCCACTTCAGAACACAAAACAAATTGATCTAAAAAACTAATCAAACAATCCAACCGCAAGACACAAATAAGATCCAGAAAAAAACAACAAAATCAATCGAAATCCCATCGAGTTGAGAAACGCAAAAGAAAAAAGAATAAAAACCTCGGCAATCGGGGAAGAGCTTGATGAACCAGGAGTGAAGCTTAACACCATCGGAAGATCGAAGCCAAACGTCCTCATAAACAAGGCGAAGGCGAGAGGGGGTAATGGCGTAAGATTTGGCAAGGCCGGGGAGAACCGGCACATAAACCAATTTCTCCTGGAAGGCGACGAGTAAGGCCATTCCGGCGACCACCAAGCCGCCGACGCCGTAGAGCAAGGCACTCGCGTAAGAAACCATGGCTCGATCTCCCCTTGCCGTTGGGGTTTTGGCTTCGATTTGAAAATTCAATTTCCGGGGATTTGGGTTTGGGGTTACACAGTGTGAGTGAGCCTGTTCCTCGCAGAGTGGCTATGGCGCTGAGCTTTGGACCACACTGCACCAATTAAGGGAGGCCGATTGCGTGGTTCAGGCTACTCCTAATTTTTTCCAACCTAAATGGGAAAAAATGTATGAAATAACTAAAATAAAGGGGATTTTAAATGTATAAAAAATAATAATAATAACAATAATAATAAAACTTCAAAGATATATCATAATTATGTATGTAGTAAAAAAAAAAAAAAAAAAAAAACTGGGTATGTAATGATCAAAAATTTTCTGTCCTAATCGGCTCAATTAATAACCTTCGATCAGCTCACTAATAAAATTATTTAATAAGTTTGTTGATAGCTTTTAATCAGTACGCTTAATAGCTTTCAACTAATTTAGTTGATAGTCTTAACTTTTATTTTCCACAACCATATCAGTATCCTTCGATGTTCCGATAAGTTTCTCAACATAATGAAAAAGAAGTTTAGAAAGTTTGTAATAATCAACGAAAACAATTCAATTGCCACTGAATAGGTGATGCAATGATTTTATTGTTTCGTTGTAAATTAGTTCAACATTAGTGTTACAAGTTCAATTATGAGAATCGATATTTGTCCTCTTCCTTCGATATGTACTAAAAAAAAGTAATAACAATAATAAAATAGCAGTTTAATCAGCCCCTTATATTTTTCTTTTCATTATTACATATTTAAAGGATTTTCATTTAATTATTTCACTCAAAACTAATATAAAATTTTGAAAATAAAAAAAGTTCGTTGGTATATAATTAATATGTTATGAATTTGAATCTACTTTCACAATAATTGTTGTATTAAAAAAATATAAAATTTTGATTTAAAAGTATATATATAATTTAAAAGTAAAAGATTTATAAAGAATTTTTTTTGGGTAGGTGAAGTTATTTTGAATTATGAATTTGGATGGTTTTGTGGTTTTTAGTTATGGGGTTGTGTGATTTTTCTTATTGACTTAATATTATGATATAGAAAAATCAAACAAAAGAATTATTCTTTTATGACGTAAACACATAAAAAAAATTATTATTATTATTATTTAAATATGTTAAAAAAATAACCTTATCTTCTTCAACCGTGCAGCTTTGGGAAATGGTTTATGGATAGGTGGTCAATGATTTGGTAAATCAAACCGTAAAATATATTGGATCTAATTTAAAATTCAAATATTGATATGACAAGGTTTTTTTTCCTTTGAATTGAAATATAAAATTTTAGATATTATGGAAAAAAAAAATGATTGGTTAAGGAGAGTTATAAAATAATTGGTTTATGAGAGTTATATTCTTCTTAATTTGTGGAGCCAAGTAAGATTTATCTATCTAGAAATTAATTTAATTGAATTTTTTATTACATATTTAATTAAACCCTAATTCGTGAGGTATTGTAGGAAACAATAATTTTTAAATAGTTTGGGAAAAAACTTAGCTATTTTCTAGAAATGATTTTTCTAAATTCGGATATCAACCTGAGCAGTTGCACAGCAACACTAGTGTATGCCCAATGACCAATAGATCATAGCTTCGAATCCTCCACCCTCCAAAAACTAACAAAACCTGACGGGGTGTTTGAAATTTGATGTAGAGGGGAGGAGAGAAAGAGGAAGGAGTTGAGATTTTACAACTCCATGTTTGTTTTTAGACAACAACCTCTCGTCTACAATCTTTCCTTCAACATCCCATCAAACTTTCTTTAATTTTCAACCACATAATATAAAATAAAATATATAAAATTATTAATTAATTTAAATATGCAATAATTACATTAAAAATAAATAAATAAATAAATACTTTTTACACCATCTTACCAATCTCCAAATAATTATTTCATATCTCTAAATCAAGTGGGGCCGATCATTCCTACTCCATTTACTGACGTGTAATTCATTGTTTTTTTTCTTCAATATTTTCCTATTTGAAGAAGAATTCATCATTTAATATTCCAGTTCGGAATTGCAATAAAGGAAGTTTCTGAGGAGACCAGAGAAAGAGGATTCGTAATCGGAATCCTTTTTCAAGGCACCGTAGAAATTCAAGCGCATCAAACAAATGAACCAGAAAAGTTGATCAGATCGGATTCAATCTCTTGAGAATTTGGTTCATTCGTCTCCGCCGTTTCAATCCACTGATTCCTTTGCACGATTCGATCGGCAACGATGAGTTTTCTCTTTGGCAAGCGCAAAACTCCGGCAGGTATGGCTTCCGATGAGTTTTCCGGTCTCTTCGCTTTCAATTTCTTAATTGCTACTTCTTTCTAGCGGAATTGTTTGATTCTGCTGCGGTTTTAGTAGTTGGAGGTGATTAGTTTTGATTCTTGGAGTTTGTGGTTCGATTTAGCTGATCAAGGACTCTGCGGGGATAGGGTTTTTGGTTTGGATTGTTTTGGAAGTTCGTTTTCCAATCTGTTCACTACATTAAGATACTGATTCAGTTTCTGTGACATGTCGATTCCTTAACTAAACTTTTTCCCCCAATTTTTTTTTCTTCATGTTTTGATTAATCGAGTTTTGGATTATTTATGCCTTATTTGATAACCATTTTGGTTTTTTGTTTTTCAAATTTAACCTTAAAGAAAGTAGTTGGATACTAACTAATTTTCAAAAACAAAAATAAACTTTCGGAAGGTACTTTTTTTTGTTTCCAAATTTTAGTTTGATTTCTACAAATATAAGTTAGATGTAGATATTTTAGTAACAAAAAACATATGATAAGATAGTTGTGTGGGCTTAAATTTCAAAAACAAAAAACAAATGGTTATCAAACGGGGACTTAGTTTTGGATTGCGATTTGTCGTTGAAGAGATGCTGTGTTAATAATGTCTGATCATCGGAATTTGAGCTTCACTTTTCTTTGTATACTGGGAAAGAAAGGGAGAGATAGGATATGATGAGTTAAAAGGTGTTTTTACAACTTTTCTTTATGATCAATAAGTAAACTGCATCAAGTTTGCTTGATTTATTGTTCTTCCGAGGTTATTTAACTGATCTTGTGACTGCACCAGACTTCAAGCAACCCGGCTTTGATTCCAAGGCATTAAAATTAAGCAACCGTTTTAGCTTTACCGTTTGAACTCTTAGAATTAGCAATAAATCAATATTATAAAAAGCTAGAGATATTAATTTCATATCACAATATCCAATAACCATCATAGAGTTGCTAGTGGTCAAGAGGGTCTTGGGGGAGCTAAGAGATGATGAGTTCAATCCATCCACTTACCTAGGAATTAATCTCATACGGGTTTTCTTGACATCTAAATATTGTAGGGTCGGGCGGTATGTTCCGTGACATTAGTTGAGGTGCGTGCAAGCGGGCTTGGACTGTCACAAATATCCAAAAATAAATTATATCTCAATATTTTTATTCTTCTAATTCCAATATCCATAGGTCACTTATTAAATCATATATGAAATCAAACACCCATGTCAGGAGTTCTAAAATTTAATACAGAAACACCCTAGTCTGATAGTAAATGCCAAACACAGAATCGTTGTCATAGCATGCGTTCGTTAAACTGTTCCTTGTAGTACAATCTTATGGCATCTGATATTGTGTACATCATTGTTTTCGATCCAGAACTCCTCCGGGAAAATAAGAGGATGCTCGACAAATCAATCAGAGAAATTGAAAGGGAAAGACAAGGTCTTCAAACACAGGAGAAAAAACTAATTGCAGAGATTAAGAAAAGTGCCAAGCAAGGGCAAATGGTGCGTATTCCTTAATCTCTCCTTCTATTTTTCTATAAAATTACATTCCCATTGTGATTCTCTACTTGTAATCACTGGGATTCTTAAGTAGCTGGGACAGTTGGTCCATCATGCCTGTAAGGAGGGGAGAGTAAGTATAAGCGGGCTTAGCCTAGCAGCAATTGATATATATCATCGACCAAGAGGTTGTGAGTTCAAATGCTCCAACCCCCAAAGATCATTGATGTACTAAAAAAAACTAATATTTGGAAGTATTTGTCTTAGATGTGCATGTATCACCTGATTATTGGTGGATGCTTCACATTCTGATTCAGCACATAGTTTCTTACTCTTTCTCCTCATTTGATATTAAAATAAAGAGGAAAAACATTATAAGTTTACAACAAGCTTCAAATGTTTTATGATTGTTGTTTTTAAAATTAACATCTCACTTTGGTACGATATGTTACTGTTGCAGGGAGCTGTGAAAGTGATGGCAAAAGATCTCGTTAGGACCAGGCACCAGATCGAAAAATTCTACAAGCTTAAATCACAACTTCAGGGCGTATCTCTTAGAATTCAGGTACAATTTATTACATCTCACTTGTTTTTTTTTCCCCATTTGTGCTGCAATATTGACATCTCAAATTTTGTACCGCATTTTACATATTTTGGTTGGTGGCCTGTTTCGATAACTCAATATTTTTGTTTGACCCGCCTTTTTAGACTTTGAAGTCAACTCAAGCAATGGGAGAAGCGATGAAAGGTGTGACGAAGGCAATGGGACAAATGAATAGGCAGATGAACTTGCCATCCCTGCAGAAGATAATGCAAGAATTTATGAAACAGAATGAAAAAATGGAACTGATGACTGAAGTGATGGAAGATGCAATTGATGATGCTTTGGAAGGAGATGAGGAAGAGGAAGAGACAGAAGAGTTGGTCAGCCAGGTTCTTGATGAGATAGGCATTAACATGAACCAAGAGGTAATTTTACCTTCAATAAGCCTCATTTTCTTTTGCCAATGCAATGTATCAACCTCTCTAACAATTTTTGTGTTTGAACTGTTTCCCTCCACAGCTCTTGAATGCACCGTCGACTGCTGTCGCTGCCCCAGCGGCAAAGACGAAGGTTGCACAGGCAGAAGCAACAGGGAACGACGACGGTGGCATCGACAGCGATCTTCAAGCCAGACTAGACAACTTAAGGAGAATGTAAATGTGAGATCTCTATTTCTCGTGTGATATTGATAATCTTCCATGCTGACTACAGCAAGGAAGGACCATTTGTGCCACTTGCATATAATACCTGTGAAATTTATGCCATGATTTCCTGACCTTGATTTGGCTATATGAAAGAAGTGGGAATTTAAGCTTTCTTGAGGTGGATTAGCATTCATTATTAACATTGATGTGCCCATTGCCACTTGCCAGGGTTCATTATGTAGCATCTTCAAAAAATAATTTCCAAATGTCTTATAATATACACATCTTTGCAGGGTTTTTTTTAAGTTCAACATCACATAGATGGGATGGAAGGATTGAGTTTACTCTTTTTCATAAGTTCACACCATGGAAAAATACTTGCTAAATGAGTTTTATATTAGGGGGGTGTTTGTGATATTTAGATTCTTGAACTTAAACTATAATCTATTTTTAACTTTTAATTGTGTTGATTTCATTCACTTTTTTTCTTTTTTTTTTTTTTCTTTTTTTTTTTTTTTTTTTTTTTAAAAAAAAGCAGAGCGAAACCGAAACAATGCCGAATAAGGTTTCAAAAATAAATACATAAGAATAAAGTATAATAATCAAACAAATCATAATTTTGCCTACAAACCCGTAACACCCAACCATTTTGGTCTAACAAATTACTTAGTTTTTTATCCTCATTATAAATGGGAAAATTTCCCCCTTTTCCATTCTCATATCAATTTACTTTTTACAAAATAATTTATAGATTTTTTTTTTCTTTTTTGAAAAGAAATTTATAGAGTTGATCATCCCAAAAAGATTAGTAACATTCAACTTTACCAGGTAAAAAAATAATAATAAATAAATAAAAACTTCCCACTTTCAATACTTTAGGGGTGTTTGTTTGTCCTATCTAATTAGGATATAAATGGAGAATTTACTAACTTATTCTTGAAAAATTACACATTATATTATTAAAAGTAACTTATCTTTTCTAACTATTCATTTTTAATCATTTAAAATAGAGCAAAATTACTATTTTAAAGTAAATAATTTTTGTGGCACCCAATGGTGCCACATCCCTGGGGTTGTTTACTTTGTGTAATCACGATAACTGGGATCTTCTGATATCCGGATTCTGATAACTAGGATCTTCTGATGTCCGAAATTTTAGATGTTCGACATTCTTACATCAACATGTTTCTTTTGTAGTAATATTTTTATGAGTATTTAGAAAAGTGTATTTATTTTACAAGTATTGTTCATGGAAATGTCTTAATTGACCTCAAAACTTAATTTACATATTAATTTGTATAATTAAAATTTATAGATTTTTATTTTACCTAGAAAAAAATAAAATTCATTTATTAATTGAACGAATAAAAATTTACAGGATAATTATATTTAAAACCTATAACAAAAATAAATGCATTTTAATTTTTTTTATCGAAAACAATCAAAATATTATTGAATTTAATGTAATTAAAATAAGATGTAAAATATAAATATAAATAATTATGTATGCTTGGTTAATGTGCATAATAATTATATACTAAAAATATATATTGTTATTTTTAAGGTACAAACTATACACAATAGAGAAAACTGGATAAAAATATAAAATTTTATTAAACAAAAAAATAGTGAGGGCAAAAATGTCATTTAAGGATGTCATCTACATGGGCATCCTAAAAATCTATGATACATGGCCTGAGAGTATCCAAATGACAGTTAAATGGGCATCTGACCGCGCTAAGGTGTGTTCGCAAAATGCGAATATTATAAATGTTTTGCAGCGATTTGCAAAGGCAAGTATACCT
>JBBMEF010000008.1:1993082-2004102 GCA_037832685.1 Sicyos baderoa
TCTGATTTTGATAGATTTGCAAATATTTTCAAAAAATTGCTATTTACTCAATTTTTTTATCTTATTGTAATATACATCCAAATTCCCCAAATAATTACAGATTTAATAAATTTAAAAATATTTAATATTTATAGTCAAATATATAATATACATGATACTCATCCTACCCCCGAAATATATTTAGCATTTTTTTAAATTTGTTGTAAATATTTTATAAGCAAAAACCCTTTATTTATTTATTTATTCCAGTTCGCAATACCGCGTAAAGAAAGTTTCGGAGAGCAGAGAAAAAGGATTCAGAAGAAAATCAACGATCGATCAAAGATCGTTTCATTTCTATTGATCATTCCATATTCTCCTTTCAAATTCATAGTTCTTCGTACAATCCGATCGGCCGCGATGAGTTTTCTGTTCGGAAAGCGCAAAACTCCAGCAGGTAATCGATCAGGATTTTCTTATGATCTTCCGATGAGTTTTGATTGCTAATTCTCTCTGTATGAATCCTTTGATTCTGTTGCGTTTACTAGTTTAGCTGATTCGTTTTGATTCTTCGAGTTTGTGGTTCAGTTTGGTTGATCCAGACACCTCCACGGGGTTTGGGGGTTTTTGGATGCTGATTCATTTTTTCAATATGTTCATTGCGTTAAGATGCTGATTCATTGTCAATGCGACATGTTGATTGGTGATTGAAATTTGAGCTTACTGGGAAGGGAGAGGGGGAGTGATTTGGATATGATGAGTTAGGAGTTTACAACTTTTCTTTGTGATCAATGAGTAAGCTGCGTCGATTATTTTGTCTTTAACTGATCTTGTTACTGATTCAAGCTTCAAGCAATACGGTTTTGATTTTAAGGCATTAAAATTAATCAATCGTGTTAGGCCTCATATGATAATCACTTAAGTTTTTTGTTTTCGAAAAGTATTTGAATCCTAATCAAATTCCAAAATCCAACAAAGTTTTTAGAAATTACTGGTTTGGTTTCAAAATATGTAGGTAAAAAATGTAGATATCAAATCAAGGAAACCATAGATTAAAGTAGTGATTGTAGGGTTTTGTAGGCTTAATTTTTAATTTTTAATTTTGTTTTTTTGAGATATTAGTTTTTACTGTTTGGCCTAATAGAATCCGCATTAAATTAATCTGATACAAAGCTAACCATCATGGAGTGACTCAATTGATCAAAGATGGTCTTGAGGTCCATAACGTGATGGGTTCAATCCATGGTAGTTACTTCCAAGATTAATTTCCTACGGGTTTCTTTGGCATCCAAATGTTGTAGAGTCAGACGGTATGTCGCGTGACATTAGTCGAGGTGTGCGAAAGCTGGCCCGGACAGCCACGGAAATATGGATTTTTTTTTTATTCGTTATTCCAATATCCATAGGCCACTTATATGCGCAATCGAGTGCCCAACTCAGGAGTTCTAAGAATTAATGTAGAAGCAACCTAGTCCGATACTTAATGCCAACACAGAATCTTTAATATAGCATACATTTTTTTGTTGTTAAACCATTCCTTGTAATAGTCAAGTCAGTCTTATAGCATCTGATATATTGTGTACATTCTTGTCGTCAATCCAGAGCTCCTCCGAGAAAATAAGAGGATGCTGGACAAATCGATCAGAGAGATTGAAAGAGAGAGACAAGGTCTTCAAACTCAAGAGAAGAAACTAATTGCAGAGATTAAGAAAAGCGCCAAGCAAGGGCAAATGGTGCGTATTCTTTAACCTTTTTTCTGATATTCTCTTTTTATAAAATATCATTCCCATTGCATTTTTTTCACTTGCAATCACCGGGGATGCTCCAGAAGCTAAAACAGTTGGTCGATCATGGCTGGAAGGGGAAGTATTTCACGAATCATTAATCTTGGAAGTATTTATACTAGATGTCCTTACATCGCCTATTTATCCTTAGAACTCAAGGACACAATACATTCTATAGAACATATCTTGTTCAAGTAATATCGGATATCATCCTTGCAGCCTCCTTGGTTGAGGGTTTGGGGTCTCCAAGGTATGTTCCCTTGGAGGTTGTAGGTTTGAAACTTACGATTGAGCTTAATTGTAAAATCCTTTATTGTCTTTTAGGTCCAGGCATTTGGACAGGTGCAGGTGCCTCGTGATATGGGCGAAGCTCTGATCCCCAGTTATTTTTTTTAAAAAAATGGATTTCTGATAGAATCACTCTATCATAAGTTCCCCCTCAATGACTTTAGTCAAATAAATATTCAAGTTCTATTGATTAATAGGTAGTATTACACTTATATAGCCCTAAAAGGGACTAACCTCCTAACTACCTTAACCATCTATCCAATTAAGGTTAAACATAGGATCATATCAATATCACCTTATTATTGTTGGATGCATTTAACATATATTTTCTTAGCTTTGCTTCTCCTTTGATAATGTTTCCTTTGGTGGTGTGTCGTATATGGAAGTGTCAAAGATTAAAATAAGATAATTCATAATGCTGATGTGTTACTGTTGCAGGGAGCTGTAAAAGTGATGGCAAAAGATCTGGTTAGGACCAGGCACCAGATTGAAAAGTTCTACAAGCTTAAGTCACAACTTCAGGGCGTATCTCTTAGAATTCAGGTACAATTTATTTCATGACTTGGAAGAGTTAACGTTTCCCCATTCGTGCAAGATCATTCGATACCCACATACTGTACTACTATACTACTAGGAACTTCTCAAATTTTGTACAGCATTTTATATATTATGATTGGTGGCTTTATTGAAATCTTAATATTTTTTGTAAACCCACCATTTTAGACTTTGAAGTCAACTCAAGCAATGGGAGAAGCAATGAAAGGTGTGACGAAGGCAATGGGACAAATGAATAGGCAGATGAACTTGCCATCCCTGCAGAAGATTATGCAAGAATTTATGAAACAGAATGAGAAAATGGAACTAATGACTGAAGTGATGGAAGATGCAATTGACGACGCTTTGGAAGGAGATGAGGAAGAGGAAGAGACAGACGAATTGGTCAGCCAGGTTCTCGATGAGATAGGAATTAACATGAACCAAGAGGTAGCCTTACCTTATCTTCATTAAGCCTCATTCTTTTGCTGGTTCAATGTGTCAACGACTCAACTTCACTCTGATCTAACTGTTTTTCTATTTGAACCATTTTCTCCCACAGCTTCTGAACGCACCAACGACTGCTGTCGCTGCACCTGCGGCAAAGGCGAAGATTGCCCAAGCAGAAGCAACAGCCACAGGGAACGACGACGGTGGAATAGATAGCGATCTTCAAGCCCGACTAGACAATTTAAGGAGAATGTAAATGTGAGATCTGCATTTCTTGTGTTTTATTGATAACTTTCCATCCTGACTGCAGCTAGGAGGGACCATTTATGCCATACTTTTTAAATTCATGCCATGATTTCCTGACCTTGTTTTGGCTATATGAAAGAAGTGGGAATTTAAGCTTTTCTACAGTGGATTAGTGTTCATTATTAACATCCATGGACCTATTACCAAGAAGATCATTATGTACCATATTCAAAATTAACTTCTGAATGTCTTATATTGTATATATACGGATTCACATGTGGGTTCTTGTCTACCGGTTCACAACATCTATTATGTTTAGTTTTAATTTGGTCTTCTAGAAGTTTCTGTTGCACACATCTAGTAACGGTAGAGATGCAATCGATTCTTAATTAGAAACTCGGGTGGGAAACTCAATACAAATATTGGGACTTGTTTTTATTCGTGATTGTTTTGGTCAGCTTTACATGCTAAGGAAATAGAGCAATACTTAGGTAATGCACTTTATATGGACGTTTTTTTATTATTCAAGAACATTTCATTTCATCGTGGGGGATTCAAACATGTGTTATAATAATTTCTACCGTTATACATTATGTTCTCTTAAAAAGGGCAGCTTTATTAGTAGAGATTTGAGATTTCTAAGGTATATTTTTTTTTGAATATTTAGTCTTGAGACAGATGTGAACGCTTCATGCATAATAGAAAGAGAAGAGAAGGGCCTTCTAATAATGAGAGGGCCTAAAAGAACAAATACACCCCAATTAAAACACCTACAACTCTTAAAATTCTTCATTATCCTCTCATCCCTTGGACCACCAAACACATCACACAAGAGAATCAGAATTTTCCAAATCCAACCACCCATTTTCTTGTATAAACTAACTTTTTTTTTCTTTTCTTTTTTCCCCTTTACCAAACTAGGCCTTATACCAAGCTGCCAGATTCCAACAACCCAAGCCCTGAATTCCCCTGTTGCTCCGCCGTGGCGTGGCGTTGGCACAGCCCCGGCGCCGCCACCGGAGCGCGACAGAGGGGGCAATCGGAGTGAGAGTAAAGCCACATATCAATACAAGGCGCATGAAACATATGAGCACATCTCGGCAGTTTCTTCACCTCTTCCCCATCCTCAAACGCCGACAAACAAACCACACATTCATTCACATTCCCTTCTTCATCTTCTACCATCGCCGCTGCCGCCGCGGACCCTTTCTTGAATTTGAAGCTGAACAAATTCCCACCGGAGTTTCGTAAGCTCCGGCTCGAACTCACCATCATCTCAGCATAGCTTCCAGCCAGCACCGGTGAAGCTCGGCCGTGGCGGCTGTCGGAACACCACTTGATGATGATGAAATTGTAAAGAACCAACACAATCGCCGCCGTTCCGATGACCACGAGGCCGTAATACAACATGGGTAGGCTTGATTTTGCAGGATGAGGCGTTGGCTGAGTGAAGGAAGTTGAAACAGAATCACCCATTTTTGGATTCAAAATTGGAATTGAGGTTTGTAAAGAAGGGGCTTTCTGTTTTGTGGGTGTTTTTAGGAAGAAGAAGAAGAGTAATAATCATGATGGATTGCATTAATATTAAGAGTTTTATAATATTATACAGTTACAAGAAGGAAGACAAAAAGGAAATTGGTGGGGTTTAATTCATTGAACAAGATAATATGTAAGCTACAAAGAATGAAGACAAAACAGAGTAGAAACAGAGAGGTCAGAGAAACAAAATTGTTGATAAGAAGAACACAATTTTTTTTCTCTCCAATAATTAAAAAAAGAAAAAGAAAATGTATTTTAATTGCAAATGTTTTGGTCCCAAAACGACAAGTGGTTAGAGGCCAAGAGGAATTGAATGTGAATTTTTTGGGTTCATTTTTGAAGAGATTTTGTGGCTATTTTTTTTGGTTCGATAAAAGTCACGTAGAAGGACCTGGACGACATGTCGTTTCCGGGGAGAAGAAAGGTCAACGTGACTTTGAACCGACGCCAAAATGACGTATCGTTTGGTCGAAGACGACAGGACCGGCCAGCTTTAAATCAATTGGGTGGTATTATTGATTTATAATCACCCGTTGACTATTAAACTTATATTATCATGTAAAAAAAAATTGTCTTGTACAAAGGGTTGGGGATAGTTGTGATAAAAATCTTGTTTGGTACGAAATGTTATAATTGTGAAAGAAAACTTCGGTTGGTATAGGGTTGTTTGTTTGTCATATTTAAAAAGGATTTAGTTGGAAGATTTATTAATTCATCTTTAAAAACCTACATTCAAATGGATTTTTACTATATTTTCTTATTTTTCTACTTTTAAAAAATAACATTCATTTCTAAACTATTCATTTTTAATTATTCATTTATAACTACTCAGTCATTTCTAACAACTTATTTTTAATCATTACTTTTTTAACTACTCAAAATAATTACTCATTTTAAATATATACAAAACAATATTTTGACTCTAATTTCTCTATACAAAAAATCACATTTAAACAAGTTTTTTTTATTACAACTCTCAATTTTTAACTACTCAAAATAACTTTTCAACATAACTCCTTGAGTTAAAACCTCATTAAATATTGTTTTTAAAAATGTAATCTATCTAAATAAAACATGATAAATATTTTTATTTTAGAGGAAGAAAATACAAATAAATAATATATAATTAATAAAAAAAAATAGTCAAATAAGTTAAATTGATGAATTGGTAGTAATATCCACCTAAATTCTTGATTTAAGAGAGGTTTGTACTTTTAGTTCAAATTCTAAATTTTTGACATTTTCTTTTGAATAAATGTCAAAATAAAAATGTATGTATAAAGCATTACAAAAACATTTATTTGAAAGTTAGAAAAACAAAAATCGATCCTTGGCTGAATAGGGAAGGAAATCCTTTTGCTCATGGAGTTATTCCTGAGTGGGCCGATTCTCTCGTGATGGATCTCTTGGTGGGTGGTAATAGATGGAATAAGGAGTTGGTCAATAGTATTTTCTGCGCAGCTGATGCTGAGGTGATCACTAATACTCTGTTGAGTTATTCTGGTACTCTCGATGAAATCATTTGGAACTATAACTCGAAGGGTCTTTTTTCTGTGAAAAGTGCTTACCATCTCGCTTTAAATTTGGCCAATGCGAAGATGGGTTCTGGGTCTGATGGGTGTTCTGTGGCTAGGGCGTGGAATTTTTTTTGGAAGTTCAATATGTCTCCTAAAATTAGGATGGGGGCTTGGGCGTTGATCTCTAATGTCATTCCCTCTAAATGCAATATTAACTCGAGAGGGATCAACACTGATGTCACTTGTAATTTATGTGGTTGTTATGACGAGTCTAATATTCATTTGCATAAAAGCTGAAAATTTGCTATTCGTGTGTGGAATTTTTTCTTTCCAAGTTTTAATGATTTTGATTATTATTTCAGGAATGTGGAAAATGGTGTTGACTTTTGGGATGACATTTCTCTTAAAATTCCAAAAGTGGAGCATTTTAAAGCTATCATTATTATTTGGGGGCTATGAAATTTCAGGAATTTAGTGTTTCATGATAAAACTAAGTTGGAGTTTCATATCCTCTGTGATTTGATTTCTAAGGCTATTGATTCTCATTCGTTGATGGTTGCAGGTTCCTCGTTGGATAAAAAGACTCTGGGTCAGAGGACTTTTGATCATTGGAAAGCTCCTTGTTAGGAAAATAGTGTTCACACAATTTTTAACAAAAGAAATTATTAAGGGAAGTGTGTGGTTGATGGTAAGTCTCAACTTCGTCGTTGACGAAGGAAACAACTCTATCTATGTGAAAAAATATTCCTGGAACATGCAAGTGCACACGTTCGTGTAACAAGTTGAAAACTGGTAAACCAGGTCGAACCACAGAAAACCTTTCGTCGGGAGCGAATATAAACGAGTTTGCGAAAGAGTTGTAAAAACGTGTAAATAAGTGATGTGTTGAACAAAATGTAAAATGGTAATAAAGACGTTAGAGGGAGTTGGGGAATGAGAGTTCGTCAATGACGAACTGACCGACGAGTCCTATACCGATCCTGAGACTCTCTCGAGTATTCGAAATCACTCTCTCGAGTGATTTGTTGGTTCTCTCGAACTCAATCTCGTCTTCACAGGTACGCTGCTAGACGAATTTATCTCTAAGTTCGTGCTAGTCTCTTGACATAGGCTGGTTAAGGGTTCGCTCGTTTGTTCCTCTCGGGACGAACGATGGTGGTCACGGGTTTCTCAACCTCGTGCCCGAACGTTAACTCTTAACTAAGCAGCCCAATTCGTCGAACCTTCATCACGACGAACCCCTTAATCCCCTAACCCTCTAACTAAAGGTTTAGCTACTCATTGCAGTAAAATTGCCAACGTAAGATAAAATGCTCATCATAATAACGATTAACTGTATTAAGGAAAACAAGGATTTCAGACAAGTAAAACGAAGAAGATGAACAATTGAAGACTGTAAATTGCTTTATAACGGGAAACAATTTCGGTGAAAGATTCCGGTAAACAAAACAAGTTCAGATTAAGAAAACATCAAACTTAAACAACTAGAATACGTTAGGTCCGGCTAAACAGCCCGTCGACCAGAAATAAATGCAGAAAGTAGAATAAACGCTGATAAAGTCGTCGGAACGGTGGTCGGAGCTCTGGAGTTTCCTCAGCAGTGTTTTCTCTCCGAGCTTCTTCAACCCTTTACAATGGAGGCGATTTTGTTCTTATATAGGCAGCCGACAAACTCTGCTGCTCTGCTCTGCTCCACGATTCCCTGACGCCTGCTCTGAAATTCCTGCTCCACTTTGCTCTGTGTCAGTACGGACGCGTCGCCGCAAACGAGCGGCTGGGATTGCTCGAGCTCTTCTATGGATGAATGCCACGTGTCTGGGTTGAGATTCTTTCTACGTTTCAACTCTTTCGTCGTGGTCTTGACTTCGTCGATATGAGCTACATGATCCTCTCTTTGTGAGTGAGTTAGCTTTGTCGATAGAGAGATGCCTTCGTTGTTTGGCTTAGTCGACTCCGTCATCCATTTCGTCGATGGTCTTGGGTTCGTTGCACACGAAAAACAAAGCCTCATTTTCTTACAAAACATTTACTTTATAACGCTAAGTTACTATTCGTTACATCGAATTCGTTCGTTTACTTCCTAATCAGAATACTATAGGAAGTTCGTTAATGACGAACATAACATTGTTATTGACGAAAGTTTACATGCATTTATACTTGTTGTTAGCAATTTTCTGTTTATATTTATCTATTTTTCCTACTTTTAACTCTCAATTTATGAGAGTCATCACTCCTCCACAATGCTGCTGGAAGATGAATGTGGATGCTTCTTTATCTCATAATGGTGGTGGTTTTGGTTGGGTGGTTCGGGATTGGAAAGGAAGGCCCAAGCTGTTGGGTTCGATGTCGGGTTTTGCAAACCTTTCTGTCAAGGTTTTGGAAGGGATGGCTCTTAAGGAAGGTCTGAATCACATTAGGGAGCTCGATATTCAGTGGATGCCTCATATTTTTGTTAAGACTGATGCGTTAGAGGTGATTAATGCTATCAAGGGGGATCACCATGATTTTTCGGAATTTAATAATATTGTTGTTGATATTAGACATTTGATTTCTCGTGTTGGGATTATGAACATTTCGTATTGTAATAGGTCGTGTAACCGCGTGGCGAATTGTTTAGCCAAACAATCGCTTCCTATGCGGCTTAGCTCGATTCCTTTTTCCTCTTCTGTGGAGGATAGTGAGGACTTTTGGAGAGGGTATCTCCCCTCTGTTCTTGGCTCTATTTTAGAGTTGGAGTGTTTGAGGTTGATGGTTGGTTGTTAATGAGAATTCCGTTCTTTTTCAAAAAGTAAAAAACAAAAACAAAAATCGAAAATAGAATTATATAAAAAATAAACAAAAGAAAAAAGTTACAAAACCGAATGAAAGGTAAAAAAGAACCAAAAAGAAAATAAGAATATATAAAGAAAGAATGGAGAAAAAAAATGAAATTAAATCTGATACCAATCAATACAAAGAAATAAAGAAAACGCTGGTTCCGCACCGGATATCCCAGCGCGTGGAGTAGAATTATTTCCCTGCGGACCAAACGTGGGAAGGAAGAAGTTGACGTTGTTCTTGATCTGATTTATAATTAAATAATGAAATTATTATATTATTGAAGTTATTTAATAAAATATCCATATTTTTAATTTTATATTTAAAATAACAATCAATTTTGAAAATTCAACATTTCGCAATATATTAGACTGAAAAAACTGATGCAATGCAATTTTTCTTCATCCCACTAAAATACAATTACTTCAAATGTATATTCTATTACTTTGTAATTTGAATAAAGCTTAAAACAAACTTTGTTTTCATTATTTTTTAAATTAATCTATAAATTTTATAAATATGTTCACTTTCTACAATTTCATAAGAGTTATTGAAGTTATCGAATGAGTCAATGATGTAGTGGTTTCATTGTTTGGTTGTAAAACAGTTCAACACCAGCGTCACAGATACGAATTCTGGAATCGGTATTTGTAGTCTCTCTCCCAATATATACTAAAAAAAAAGAGATGACTAAACTTACACAATTATGTGATTTTAAATGCAAAAGCAGAGAGATGGGTTTGTGATTAAACAGGTTTGGGCCATGAGGTAATTTACAGTTTGAAGTTTGAACCTAATTAGAAAAAATTAGGGCATTCAACTGAATAACCAAACCACCATAGTTAAATATGATTGGCTAACAATATGATAATCAAACAACATTCATAAATTTTGCCTACAAACCATAACCCCCAAACTGTCACTAACAAATTACCTTCTTTTTTTTTTTTTTCCATTATTATAAATAAAAATTCTTCCACTTTCATTCTCATATCAATTCACTTTTCACAAAATCTTATAAAATTGGTCATCTCAAGAAGTTACCACCATTCAACTTTATACGGTAAAAAGACTCGCACATGGACTCTTTTTTTTTTCTCTTTTTTTTTTCTTTATTTATTTATTTATTATTATTTCTATTGAACTTCCATACATTTTTAAATTAATAAGTTTAGGTTAATATATCATTTTGGCAACTTTATAATTTGTTCCATAACCCTTCTTAAAAACATGCACATTGCACACAAACACAGTTGTAGTAATATTTTTTTTTTAACTAATAATAAATAGGATTTTACCGTGGATAACCACTTTTACCATGCCTATTACAATTATAGCATGTTTTCTAAAATTATTCATTTATAGCTAATTTAAATTTATTTTTCTAAATTTCCTATTATGCCCTTTCTAAATTTTTCTAAATTTCCTAATTTTCTTCAATTTCTTCAATTATTCATTTGATGTCACATATATATATATATATTATATGTGACATCAAATGGTGTTAATGATTCTTTTCTTGTGACTAAGGAGGGAAGTATTTCTATATGAGAATTTTCGACATCGAACATTCTT
Organism: Sicyos baderoa; assembly: GCA_037832685.1. Taxonomy (NCBI): domain Eukaryota; kingdom Viridiplantae; phylum Streptophyta; class Magnoliopsida; order Cucurbitales; family Cucurbitaceae; genus Sicyos; species Sicyos baderoa. Next base: position 2,003,812 of record JBBMEF010000008.1, read on the forward strand.
TTAATGAGTTTGAGAATCTAAATCAATAATTTTTTTTATTGGAAGTACATGTCATTATCATTAACATCCCTTTGATGAAAAGATCGTAAATGTTATCTTTAGTTCAACAATAATTAATGATCGATAGCAAATTAGAGTAATAGTTTGGTGTACACTTATTGTAAAGACCCGACCCGAGTAGGGTCTCATTCTAGGCCTTTACCCTAATGCATGCTTTAATTACTCGAAATAAATGAAAATATGAAAGGGCACGAATTAAATTCATTTATTCAAAATATCAACTGAAAATAG
>JBBMEF010000008.1:2035100-2081881 GCA_037832685.1 Sicyos baderoa
ATCAAACATAACTTTATTATTAAAAAACTATTAAATATTCATTTTTTTATTTAAATAAAAACTTCAATCATTCTCTTACCATCGCATTAAACATAACTTTATCTTTTTTTTCCTTCTCCCCAAACATAAACTTATTTCACTCATCTTCTCTTCCCATCCCAACTCAACCCAACCCAACCCATTCCCTCAAAGCCAAACATGCCCTAAATATGGCTGAGCTAGCCTACACTAAAGATCAGTGGTTGGAATTCTTTTATATATATATATATATATATATATATATATATATATATGAAACGAAAAACTTTCATTGATAAAAGGAAAAGTATAGAAAACGTCAATAAAATTACAAAAAAAAAAAACTCCAATGAAAAAGAAGGAAACTAATACTGAGGTAATGACTTATGAGCCCATGACATAGTTAGGAGATTGATTGCTTCGATTAAGTTCCCATTTTGTTTATCGTTGTCCGTAAATAAACGGTCATTCCTCAAGGTCCATATTTTCAAGCATAAATAAAGAGGAGCCGTAGAGTGGTTGGAATTCTAGAAAATAAAATAAAAAATAGAGTAGACACTTGGGAATTTATAAAGAAACTATTACTTCGACCAAAGGTTAATGGTTCATATCTCTACCCTAAATATAGTTGAACTATGAATATACTTATAACGATTGGTTGTTTTTTTTGGATAAGAAACGATTTCATTAATTTATGAAATTACAATATAACGATTGGTTGTTGAAGGGAATGATGCCCGCCTTTACGATAAGCTGTAGCAACATGATAGAACAATGGAAGCAGATGATAGCAGATGAAGACACTATTGAAGTGGATGTGTGGCCTGAACTTCAAAAACTAACTGCAGATGTTATATCTAGGGCTGCATTTGGCTCTAACTTTGAAGAAGGGAAGAAAATGTTTGAACTTCTCAAACAACTCACTCTTCTTACTCTTGAAGCCATGCAGACCATGTACCTTCCAGGCTTCAGGTACCATTTATTCTGTTTCATAATAGGATTTGTTCCTTTAGCTTTCTTTTTTTTTTTCATGGAACTTGTTTGCTTACAAGTTTGTTTTGTAATCCATGGAAGAATGTTTCTCTGATGCATGTCTGTGAGGTTTTGAAAAATTGTAACATCTCAAGAAACTTATATTATGAGCTAAACTCTTTTATATTGTCTAGACCAATCAACTATTTTCACGGAACAACCATCTAAATTTTAAGTAGGTGGCCACTACTGATTGAGTTCATAACCTTTAAGAGATTGTTTGGATGGAGGAAAATGAGTAGTTAGTTACAAAGGATTTTGAGGGGTTTCAAAATGCTTAATTTGATAGAGGGATTAGAAGTGATTGTGTCGGGAAGTGCTTGTTTGGATAGAGGGATTAGGACGGTTTGTGTCAGGAAACACGTGTTTGAAAAGACAATAGCCTTGAAAACACTGCATATAGCTGAGAGAAACGACGAACCATTAGTTGGATTCTTATGGGGGCCATTTATAAAAACAAAAAATTCAACCTTGATGATTGAGATGAGGCTTTGTGAGTGTGCAGATTTGTTCCAACAGCTAAGAACAGGAGGAGAGAGAAGTTGAACAAGGAGATCAAGACCATGCTAGGGAATTTAATTCTAAGAAAAGAGGATTCCATGAGTAACAACCATGAAGACAATATTGATGACTTATTAAGCCTACTCTTGCAATCGAAGAAGAACGAAAATGAACAAGAAGGCGATGGACTGACAATCGACGAAGTAATGGAGGAGTGCAAGCAGTTCTACCTTGCAGGGCAGGAAACAGTAGCTAGCTGGCTTACATGGATAGTCATAGTTTTGGCCATGCACTCAGAATGGCAAGAAAAGGCTAGGCAAGAAGTCTTGCAAATTTGTGGGAAGAATAAACCAACTTTTGAATCTTTAAGCCACTTCAAGATTGTGAGTTTTCATATCAACCTTAGCAATCTTCATCTATTTATGGGTAGAAGTTTTGTCATGAAAATCAATCAAAGGCATGATAGCAAAGCTAATGGAGGATTGAGTACAAGAAGTCATTAACTCTAGTTTGTCAACCCTTGTTGATTTCTATATTTATTCAAAAATGACAAAAATCAAAAATATTGATCGATCCACTAACAATGTTATGCAGGTTACCATGATACTTTATGAAGTTCTAAGGTTATACCCACCAGTTATTGGTCAATATCAACATACTTATGCAGATACAAAGATAGGTGAAGTTTCAATACCAGCTGGGGTCGATGTTACTTTACCTACGCTGCTTATTCACCATGATCCCGAGTACTGGGGAGAAGATGCAAACCAATTCAAACCAGAGAGATTTTCCGCCGGAGTTTCGAAGGCAAGCAAAGATCAGTTTGCATTCTTTCCCTTCGGCTGGGGACCAAAGACCTGCATTGGACAAAACTTTGCTATGTTAGAAGCTAAGGTCGCATTGGCTATGATTCTACAGAATTTCTCTTTTGAGCTCTCTCCTTCTTATGCACATGCTCCCCATACTGTCATGACTCTTCAACCACAGCATGGAGCCCAGCTAAAAATTCACCAACTATAAATTGCAAGCAAGTGGAGTACCAGCTTTCAGGGATGAAAATAATGTTTGACATTTCAAATAAATAATGAGCTTTTTTTCCTTAGAGATCTGTAAATTACTAAGACTTGAACATGTTTTAATCAATAATCATGCAAAGTGAGAAATTTCTAGTGGCCACGTTTAATCATCTAATATTTGCATGTATCACCAATGTCAGCCTAGAAAGATAAGAATGACAATGAATGGTTACGAAGCTACCAAAGACACTCAAGTAGAACGAGAATTATTACTCTGTCAAAATTGATATTAATATAATTGATCTACCGAATCACACGACATCATTCATAATTTAAAAAAGCTAGGCACTCATGGCTAAACAAGTGAGAAAATAGTCACTCTGTTTTTTCTAAACCAATGCATCTCTTTCTACTACTATCTATTATTGTTATTTCCTCTTGTAGCTATGATAAAGAATATCATTCCCGTCAATTTATCTGCTATGAAATCTATGAAAAAATCACATCTTCAGAGTAAACTAATCATAAATCCTCGATACTCTTTAACATTGAGTCCAAGTCTGGGGTTAAGACGGCACGCTTATTGAGCTCCCCAACAATGCAGCAATGCTTCCCTTCCACATTGATAGCTGCCACATCTTGTGCAAAGCCACAATCCATTCCAGGCGAAACCTGCCCATATTTTAAAACTTTTTGTGAGAAAGAACACAAAATCCAAAAGATTTAGTCTAAGAATAGTCCTCAATCAACAAGAACTTCCTATAACGTAAGTAACAAGTAACAACTGTCTTTTTATCAAGTGAAGAGTTTCAGAAATCCTAGCAGAGATTCCATGCTTCTAATATAAAATATTTCATCTCAAGAGATCGATTGAGTTGATTTTTTTTTTAAACCGGAAAATCAGAGCTTTGCTCCACTATACCCGGGGTAACCATGCCCATCCCTAGGCAGGCACCGAGATGCATCGATGATCGAAGGAATAGAGACACAAGAGGTGTCTACAAATTAATGTCACAAGTGAGTTTCGAATCTGGAAACTTGAGAGGAGCACACCTTCAAAGCCCAAGCCTTCAATCACTTGTGCCACCCCTTGGGGACCGATTGAGATGATATTGATATATAACTATATAAGTAGGATAACAATGAGTTTGGCATGCTCACGTTTATGATTAAAAGTACTCACATCATACAGAATATCGCCAATCTTTAACTTGACAGCACCACTCCTATACACCAGCAATTTACCAATGGAGCCAGGAGGTAACTCTTTCAGTGAGCAGGTTTTCTGTTGAGGTTGTGAACCTCCACTTTTTCCCGAGGTTTTGGGCGGCGGTGGCCCCATGACTTCTACTGCAGAAGATTTATTCATCTTAGGCATCATAGGTGGCAATTGTAGAAAAAAGATGCTTGTTTCTGGATTCTCCTCCTGTCAACCAACTATTAAGTGTAAAATTGGAAACAAGAGGCTCAATCTATGCTATCCAAATAATCCAATGACTAACCATTAGACCAAGATCCATTGCAGGAGTTGTTGCATTTTCATCGTATGTTCTGTTTTCTGACGCCTCGCCAAATTCTTCCTCGTTAAGAGAGTCTATGAAGTAATACATAAAACTTAGAGCAGATAATTGATGCAGAAGACACAGGGGCACTTTCATGATTTCTTTTAGAAGGGAAAGGGAGCTTCTGCAAACTAGGGGTGTTCTAAAAAACCGACCAACCAAACCGGTTGGGTTAGGTTGGGTTTAAATAAATGAAATTTTCATGGGATTGACATAAAATTAGTTTGAGTTAACCCAACTAACCTGAATTTATTATTAATTAAAAAAACCTATAACGTAATTATATGTGTATATTTATTTCATTTAATGGTCAGTTTTGGACTTGTTATTCTCCAAAATTCTTTAAAATATTTTTTAAGTCTTTAGAATGCATATATAGCATAATAAATTGAAGTTGAATTGTTAATAAAAGTTATTGTGTCGATTTCTATAAAAGTTGAAAATAAATAACAAATATATATTCTAATTATTAAAAAAAACAATAACTCGACTCGATGACCCAACTCAACCCGTAAATATATCGGTTGAGTTGCTCAAACACATAGGGTTGGACGAGTTGGTGGATTTACCAACCCAAAACTTTGGGGTCTAATTTTTCTTTTGACTCAATCAACTCAACTCACGGACATTGTACACCCGTATTCCCTAGTGCAAACTCCCAACCAGTAATGGTGAATGGTGATTACAAAAAAAATGTCAATTAAGTGATGCGCAACAACCAACACATGTAAAAGACAAGGTGCATTTCAGAATAAACCAGTTGTCCACTTCAATATTTTACTTTTAGTTTTTTCTAAATAAGATGAAGTTAGAAAGATACCTGGATTTCCTAAATATCGTTCCCGTAAAGGAAGAGTTACAGGATAATTACTGTAATGATCCTACAGTAAAATGAAATGGAATTACCAAATTGGCATACTAATGGAGAAGACTGAAGGCAGATACAAACAAGAAATGCAAAGAAAAAATAATTGAGGATTTGTACGCTTTGATTTACTTACCCATGGTTCTACATACTCCTTGGTTGTACTAGACAGAAGAGTTCCATCTGCATAATCATCTTTAAGTTTAGTGCATCGAAAATATATCACATGTGGCAAGTCTAGCAAAAAAAAATTATTTTATTTTTTTGATATCCGTGACTGTCCGGGCCAACTTTAGCGAACCTCGACTAATGTCACGGGATATACCGTCTGACCCTACAACATTTGGATGTCAAGGAAACCCGTTGAAAATTAATTTCTAGGTAGGTGACCATCATGGATTGAACTCATCACCTTATGCATCACATGCCTCATTGATCAATTGAGCCACTCCATGATGCAGGCTTCCAGCAATTCTTTTTTACAAGATAACAACACTTCACTGATGAAATGAAAAGAGACTAATGCTCTAAATACTATCTTCAAAAGTAATAAAAAGGAACATAAGGAAATAAAGAAGAAAAAAAGCAGCAAAATACAAGAATATCAGAAAAAGTAAGGACGAATAGGGTAGACTTTTGGATTTTAGTAGCTAACCTTGTCTATTCACAACTTTTTGTTGACCATATGATCGTAAGGTGCTTGATGTACCTCCAGAACCAAATGCAACTTGTGTAGGTGCCGCTGCATATTTAAATAACAGGCATGCAAGAGATGGAGACATGTTAGAAGAGCTAAATATTTATGTAACATTATGCAAGTAGATTTCAGCGTCTACAGTAACAGACGAAGTCCACCACATTCCCTTGATATAAGCTAGGCAGTACTACAGCTGGGGGAAAAACACATGATAATTAATAAGTTTTTTTTTTTTCGAAACGAGAAACAATCTTTCATCAAGATAATGAAGAGGGGAGATACATGATACAAGATACATAAAACAAGAAACAAAAGAGAACCAAACAAAACCAGAAACACAACACCATGATAAGGCAAAAGCTAATAACAACTCAAAAGACTAGATAAAGACTAAGAGAAAACATCCCAGATTGAAGATTCTTCTGAGTGTAGAAACTAGCAAAGGCCTTGAGAGACATATAGGGGCAAGAAGCGGATGATAGGCAAAATGATTTTCTGATACGAACACAGCGATTAAGTATGTGTATTCTAGGCGTAAGAAATACAGTGTGAGGAGTGTGGCACGTGCGCCTTGTGTGGGTGGGAGTGTTTTCGCAAGTTAGTTAGTACAAGTAATTGGGCAGGAATAAAAGAACACATTCTGTATTTCATTGTTTAGGTTATCTCTTTGAGATTGGAGAGTGAGGAGCTCTAGAACTCCTTGTGTTGTGCAATTTGTGTAATTTGATAATAAAATTGGCAAATTCTACCATTTTCCAACAAGAGAACAAGAAGAAAATCAACTCTGAGACTTGCTGTTATAAGCCAGACAGCAAAAATTATCCATAGAACAAAACCGCACAACTGGCAAGCATCAAGCACATTCTGCATGACTTTATACCAAAATAGTTTAAGAATAATCATGGCCGAACTGAAACCAATCTCTAGACAATTTGATCCACCACATAGGGCTTCGACCACATTTATTAAAATAGCTAAGCGTTTTTTAATATCACCAAGGCCTCTCAAAGAGATAGCTCTAGATACCTTACTCCAACTAACCAAATGACTCAAGCTGCTGAGCTCAAAACCACCTCGGCCCTGTTAAGGAACAACAAACCTACCCAGATCTCCACAATGGTATGATATTGTCTACTTTGGGCATAGGCCCTCATACCAATGGAGATGTTTGTCTTCCCTTATAAACTCAAGATCTACCTCTTATTTAACTAATGTGGGATTTTACAGCACTTTGTTTGTATTCCCAACAACCCCAAAGGAGTTAGCAAAGCAATCTTCACTCCACAAGGGGAAAAGAAACCAATAACCAGCTAGCTTCTTCGGCATCCAATCCAAAATAAACTCTCAGATAGATATCCCTCGACCCCGTATAATTTCATGATAATGAGCTAAATGCAGCTAGTTAACTGAAGGAGGGATAGCTTTAAGTTTAAGACCACTAATCTTCAAAATTTCAGAGAATTTATCAGGTAAATCGGCTTCTAAGACTGGAGAATCATCTGCAAGAGCACCCAAATCAGCACTAAAGATAGACTCAGTGTCACTAAAGATAGAATCGTCTGAAAAAAATCCTCAATTTTATTATTGGCCTGAGCTTCAAGATGATACAAAGATGAGTCTATGGAACTAACACTAAAGAGTCAATCTACAACTTAATTACTACCGTCATTTTTTTTTTTTTTTGATATCCGTGATTGTCTGGGTCAGCTTGTGCGCACCTCAACTAATGTCATGGGACGTACCATCTGACCCTACAACATTTGGATGCCAAGGAAACCTATAGGAAATTAATTCCTAGGTAGGTGGCCACCATGGATTGAACTCATCACCTTAAGCACCCCAAGGCCCTCTTTGACCACTTGAGCCACTCCATAATGGTTAGTGAACATAATATGTGGTCTCTTTTGGTTTCACAAATGGTAGAAATTCCTAAGTCCTAACAAAGAACTGCTTTGCTCCACACACATCTTTATACTTCCTCAATTTTTAATGATTTGAAATTTTTCCTCAAAGTCTTCTTAGAAGATTAGTGTGATCTTATAGATCTTCGTTCCTAAGAAGGATCCTATAAAAAATTCCAATCACAAATACAAATCGAAAGATACATAGTTACGCATAAACTTACATATATAAACATATTCATAAAAATAACAAGTTAGAATATCATGACTAATAAATGAAAAGGTAGATTAAAAGAAAAAGGCGATAGACAACCACGATACAACATAAAATGATTAAAAGAAATAAGATCATTCCCATACTATACAAAGATAACCTTTCATATCCAATCTAAAATAATAATAAAAAATATTAATAGACCAAATTTTAAAATAACTAACTACGAAATAAATAAAATCATTAGCTAGAAACCAGAACTTAATTGTGAGCATAACTAGTTAATGGAACTGGCCTTTTTTTCCAGTTTTTTGCTTTGCCCTCATGGTATTTTCCTGCAATAAGACATCACAAAATTAAAGTGAGAAAAGAATAAAAGAATGCATTACATCTGAATATTCTATATGCTATGAAAGCAGCCTACATTGAAGTGTTGAAGTAACTTCTTGGCTTGAGCAGAATCAGCTTCCTCAGATATTTCTCTACATTAAACAGACAATACAATTCGATAGCTGCAAATACTCGAAATCATTGGAGGTGCAACACTACATTTGAAAGTGATTTTCTTACTCTTTGACTTCCGGTTTCGGTATACGACGAGTCGTGGCTCTTGGAACGAATTTCATCTGCAGGAGGCTATTGTATCAGATCAAAATAAAACCTTTATAACTCTTCAAACAAATAGACAAATGGGAAAGCCAGAACAAACCTTCCTTCGAGGAGCTCGATTGTTGTTGGACGGATTTTGCTCCATGGCAATTTATTGTCAAAAGTTCGTCAAAACCTGAAATAACAAAATAATGATCAGTTACTATTGATTGATAAATGCACAAGTATTACCACGTCGTGAATCCTCGTTCGGTGATGCAGTTGGTTATCTTGTTAATCTATTTCAATATTTGTTTCAATGAAATTAATCTTCACATATAATAATTCTAGATCACATTTATCACTATGAACATCGAACTGTGACTCGTTTTGATCTTTCTAGCACATTAAAAAATAATAATAGAAGAAAAAAAAAAAAAAAAAAAAAAAAAAAAAAAAAAACCTATTGCAGAATGCAGGGGAGATTAAAGAAGATGAAGAAAACGGATCCAGTTACAGAACTTGAAAATGCGCTACTGCAGAATGAAGGAAGAATGCGCTGTGTTTTTCTTGAAAAACCTAGAGCAGAAGGAAGGGAGGAAGGAAGGAAGGGAGAATTTATTTTTGTTTTTTTAAGTTTTTGTTTATAATTTTTTATTATTTTTAAATTTTTGTTTAAGCAATTTCCTTTTTCCTTTTTTTTTTTTCAAATATTTTCTTTTCTTTTCTTTTAATACTAGAATATACAATATTGGGAAGGAAATTCGAATCCCTAACTTCATAATTACTAAGTCGTACAAGATACGGATGGCCTTATGCTACCTTAAAAATTAGTAAAAGTAATTATTGAATAAAAAAATAATATTTTTTATTAATACAAAAAGATGATAATGTTTTTTTTTTTTTAATCGATAATGTCCACTTATTTAGATAATCAAAATCGTGGGTTTTTCCATTTACGCCAATAATCTTTTTATGCCAAATGATTTTCATAAAATATCTCCAAAAATTATGGGATTTTTTATGTAGTTTGATAGAAGATTTTTTCTTTAATTTATTATCTTTATTTTTTTCAAAATACCTAAAATCTTTATCTGCGTTAATAAATACTATTTCAAATAAAAAAAAAATTATGGATTATTATAAGTAATACTGCATAAATGAATGACGTAATGGTTTCATTGTTCGGTTATAATTCAGTTAAACACCAGCCTTACTGGATTAAAGAATCTGTATTTGTAATCATTTCTCCTAATTTATACTCCAACAAAAAATTGAAAAACTTTTAATTTTGGCTAATGACTAGCACGACAAACCTTACCATAATATGAGAGTAAAATACCAATTTTCTAATAAGTTCAAAAAAACAAATAAAAAAACTAATTTCCTAGATCAAACTCAAACAAATATTAATAAAGGTTAGTATTTTTTTTAAGTACAAGTCGGAGGACATTACAAATACCGATTCTAAGATTTGAATTTGTGTTGTGATGTTTAATTGGTTTACAACCAAACAATAAAACTATGACATCAGTTACTCATTCGATAATAAAGGCGAGGTTTAGTGTTAAATAAATTTTGATTTGGAAATTGGCTCATTGGATTAGGCTTGTTAAAATTAAATTTTAATGAAAAATTTACTAATTAATATGGATAGTGATTGATATTAATGAATATTTATAATATGTATCAATGAGGGATGTTTGGAGAAGATAAATGGAAATGATTATGGGAAAATGATTATTAAATGGAGAATAATACATATAATAATTATGAAGATAATGATTATTTATGTTGCTAGGAGAATGGTTGAATAAAAAATAAAATAATGAATAAGATGCGAGTGGAAAATAGTTAAGAGAATAATAAAAAGTTCTTTTGAGAGGAATAAAAGGTAAGTAGAGGAAGAATAAAAGTGTAATTTTGGAGGAAATATTATAGAGGACCACCGAGAATCATCACTATTTTCATTCTCCTCATTTTATCTTAGTGGCCTAAACATATTCAATATGTATGGGTGAGTATCTACGGTTATTGTTGGCTTTTTGGCAATCTCAAATTAATTAATTTTAATTCATTAATGAATTATTGTTTTGATGATAACACACCTGAAATTTATTTACTAACAAATTTAATGTTTTAAAGTGTCTATTATGTAGAGCCTGAAATATTAATTAAAACGTATTTTGAATTACTCAAATTGAAGTTGAAACGAAAAAGTTATGGACTAAACAAGTTTAAATGGAAAATTATAATGTGATAACGGAGCAATAATTGGTCAATCCAAGATCAACATGTGGAGCGTTGGATATTTGACACATAAGACTTTTTGTGTTTTTAAAAAGTCAAAGTAAAAGGGAAGTAAAAGAAAGAAAAAAAGTGCATTATTATATTATTTTTTAGAATGTGTCTAACGGTAACTTTCTTAAAATGGAAAGAAAGTTACAAGTTGTTATATTACTTTATGTGTATCCAAATGCAACTTTTGAATATTATAATATTATTCTCTATTGTGTCTATAACTTTCTCAAAAGGGAAAGAAAGTTATATGATGTTATATTACTTTGAGTGTTTGTCTAAATGCAACTTTTTGAATATTATAATATTATTCTTTATTGTGTCTAATGGTAACTTTCTAAGAAATGAAAGAAAGTAATATGATGTTATATTACTTGTATAAATCAACTTTTTGAATATTATAATATTATTATTGATTGTGTGTAACTTTGATGATTAAATATTATTATTGATTGTGTCTAACGGTAACTTGTATTGTGAGGATTTTAAGTGTCTATTTAAGCTTCATATTCTTCACCAAATGAAGTGATCAAGTTTTATATTTTTCAATCCTAACAAATAAAGAAGCTTCCATTGGCTCTCCCCAAGCCTTCAATTTATTTTATTATTGAGAGAAAAATTATTGTATTGTGAGGATTTGATTTGTGAAAGTTAATTTTTGTAAATCCACTATTTGAGAGAGTTTGTTCACCTTGACCATTCATTTCAAAATTATTGTACGGTTTTCTCTTTATCCATAAGAAGAGAGGTTATAACGGTTTGATCTTGAGCCGTGGAAAAGATCGAGTTTGCTCTTGAACTCGTAAAATGGGCGGTTTACGGTTGGACTCTAATCCGTGGAAAGAGTTAAGCAAAAAGGTTTTTGAAAATCCAAAGAGGCGCTTGGGTAGTGGAGTAGGCTTGCCGAACCACTGTAAATCAGGGTGTTATCTTCTCTAACTCTTTCCTATTTATTGTTCTTATATGTTTATTTTGGTTGGTATAATTTTATCTTTATATATTCCTTACCAATCTTAATATTAGAATTAAATAAGGCGCTTGAAATTAGTCTATGATAATTTCTATTCTACATGCTATTCTTGGTTAAATTGATTATTTAGTTAAAAGTAAATTCATTTGTTTATTTGGATCCACATTTTATAAAAAGTTTATAAAAGTTTAAGAAAACCCTATTCACCCCTCTAGGATTGTCATACCGATCCAACAGTTATAAAATTGAAACATATTTCTTGAATATAAATGTGAGTACTTTGAAATTTATTAACTTTTGTAATTACTTTGTTAGGATAGTTCATCCAATCAGTTTTCAAGTTGGGAAATGGTAGAAAATATCTACATTTTTAAAAAATAAAGATGAAATGTATACAAAACTTCTAAATTAAAAAATTGTCCCTTTTGAAATTTTGAGAAGGGAGAGAAATTTTTTCATTCCCAAATCACCATTCATATTATTTTTATTCGTAAATTATAATTAATTAATCATCACAGAGAAATTATCTCCTCTTTGTTCCTATTTTGTAGGGATCTCAATGAAAATATAAATGTTTAAAAAATAATCTTAGAAATAATCTATTAATAAATGGTGGTTCCCTAAAAAAAATACATAAAAAACCCACACACCCTTCTGCTTTGAACGAACCCGAATAAAAATATCTTTTTATCTCTACACATGAAGATCTAGTTTTTTTTCTAATATTCTTTCAAGGTTTTCTCTATGTTCATTCTCTATTCGTTCTTCAATTTCATTTATGAGACTCTTTCAATCCTCCTCATCGATCATTCATCATCTACATATAGCTATTTAATGTTTGCATTCAACAAAATCTGAGATAGAAGATGTCTTTTCTCAAACTATATATAAGAGAATTCATATCTAGATGAATTTGAGGACCATATTAGCCAAATTAGTCAACTATAGGTATGAAGATTTTTATGGGAGTACAATATAGCAGCTGTGAAATCTACATACAAAGATATTCAAGTACGAATGTACAAAACCCGCAAGATACATACGATGCAACAAAAACGCAGGTATGACGTAAGTATCACATACATGCCAACTAACAGTCTGCATACAAGGATGCATACACTAAACAAATATATATACTAGTACACAAATATTAAGATCGAATGTATATACTAGTACACCAATAATAAGATATATGATACTAAAAAGACTCATACAACGAGGTACATACAATCAATAGATATGTTTATAATTCATCGATGTCTATTTACTTCAATTATATGTTATTCTATTTCATCTTTTAATGTAATAATGTAATATCATGCACATGTCTTGATCTAATGGTATTTTATGTTATTTTCAAATTGTAGAGGATAATTATATTTTTTTTATTCAAAAAAAGAAGAACGAAATTAGCTTTTTTAAAAAATTTGATCGGTAAATTTGGTGGTTGTTGGAATTCAAATTTTAGTTTATTATAATTTTTAAAAATATTTAACTTTATTTTTAGATCTTGTTAGTTGGTTATATGAATCTAAAATAAGATTATTTAACTTTTAAAATTATAAGTTATGAAAAGGTAGAATGCTCCATCCTAATTTAACTATTTATTTATAAAATTTTGAAATAAGAAAAATGGACAAAAAATTAATTTTAAGAAATTAAAGACGTTCATTAAATTAATTTCCTAAATATAATTATTTCCCTAGTTAACCCTAAAAATTTAAATGTTGATCATGGTTTTCAATTAGATTTGTGGGCTAATTGGTAGTATTTGATATGTCCAAACCGAAAAGCCAAATTTATGTGAGACAAATCAAACAAACCCATCGATTCAGTTCAATTCGTCTACGTTTGAACCGATTTATGAACACAAGGCAATGATAAATAGAGATGTCCATTTTCTCCATGGGGTCGGGGTCTCGCGGGGACCAGCCCCGAACAGGGCGGTGAATGGAAGAGTGGGTGGGGATGAAAAAATTCTCGCAACGTAAACGGGGACGGGGAATGTATTCTCCATCCCCGTTTCCCCGATTCCCGCCCCGTTTTCATTTTTTTTTTTTTTTTTTTTTAAAAATATAACTTTTCCCACTTTTTACTAATTTAATATTTAGTTATAGTACTTTTGTATAAATATTTATTGAAATGCATATTTATTTACAATAATTAGTTATCTAATTGAAACTAATGTATATTTTTTATGAAAAATTAACTATTTGAAAATATTATTAAAAAAAGTTATAAAAAGTAAGATTAGAAAAAAAAATAATTAAAATAAAACGGTGAATTTTTCACTGCGTGGAACCCGATCCCTGCCAATTCCCCGCGGTGAATCCCTATCCCCATTCCCGCGAAAAAACTGGTGAATTTTGCGGGATGGGGACGGGGAGGGCATTCCCCGACCCCGCCCCGCCCCGTGGACATCTCTAATGATAAATGATGTTGGAGGTGCATAATATTATAATAGTCAATAGTCTAAGATAACAATGTTTGAAGATAACAATAATTATAAAAAATGGTGTGAATTATCAAAATAATGAGAACTACGACCTTATATAGAAGATACTACTACTTTTAAATTAATGACAGTTAAATTCTTATTTTAGATCAAACTCGTTATTCTAATGTTGAATTAGATTACTACTCAATAACAAAAACAACACATACCAACCTTTTTTGGTGGATACATTTTTTTTTTAATTATAATAAAACAATATGATAGTCAAATATCGATTTTCGTAACAAAATATTCTAACAAAATTACAAATTTAGTCAAATTTAAAAAATATTTGCATCTATCGTTATTAATATAGTTTAATATTATATTATTAATACTCACTAATAAAGTATTAAATTATTGATACACTGTTATGTATTATTAATACAGTATAAACTATTCTAACAAAATATTTACAATTTTAGTCAAATTTGAAAATATTTGCAATTATAGTTATGAATACAATTCAATATTTTATTATTAATATTTATTAGTATAGTATTATATTATTAATACACACTACTCAAACAAAATAATTATAATATTAATATTAATAGATTTTAAAATTACTAATATATTATACAACTTACTCAATCAATCGATACTAGAAAAATAATAATATCTAAAAATTCATATTTATTTATTAATACATGATTGAAAGATTTTAGAATTTTTTTTTGGTAAAATCAAAACAATTATCATTAATAAAAAAAATGGTATATATCAAATAAAATAATTTTATATATATAACTGTTATTTACATCTCCATGAATAGTAAAGAAGATATTTTTGGTTGGAAACAAAAAATGAGACCTGCTCACGTTTTTTTGGAGACATGATTTAAGGATATTTGTGTAATTTACTTATAAAATGAATTTCTTTTTTTAAACGGATTGACTACTTTTGCAAAATATTATGGATGTGGACACGCGTGAATTTTTTTTTTTATGTTTAGTCTAGTTCTGTAGGATGCTGTTATCTTTTTTGTATAAAAACTATTGTTTAGTTATTATCAAAAGGATCAGTGACGTGGTTTCATTATTTGGTTGTAAATCAGTTCAACACCAACATCACAGGTTCAAATTCTATAAGAATCGGTATTGTAATCTCCTCCCCTAGTTGTACCAAAGAAAAAAAACTGTTTAGTTATTAAACCATTATTTTATTGGAGAAATAACATATATTTGAAGCCTGAATTCTAATTAATTTGTTTTTTTTCAGATAAATCTAAGTTTTAATTGACTGGCAAACCAATACCGATACGGAGAAAGGAGAGGCGGAAATGGAAATAATCGAAAGTTTATGTCGCTTACCGAGAACTTTTTATTTATTTATTTGAAAATTATAACTCTTTATTAATTTGAATACATTTGGAAGATAAATACCTAAAATATCATATTTGTAGCATATTCCAAATAAATATGAATGTGTTTCTCAAAAAAATAAATAAACATGGATGTGAATGTATAAAGTGTACACTACAAGAATTTATTTTTTTAATAAAATAAAGAATTACTATAAATATATGACCAGTTGAACTGAATAATTTTTTATTTATATTTTAATTCATTGTATTTTCTTTTAAAAAAATATTTTTATTATTTAAGTCTAATAAATCTTGAAAAAATAATAAAAGTTATATATCTTCTATAAATATTACAGATTAGTCTAATTTCATTTGTATTTGTGAATTTTTTTCTCATTATTTTATTTAATTTAATTCAACAATGTGAGTTATTTGAAAGTTCAATTTCTTGATTATTGGATAATACATAATATTAATAAGATTACGTTTCTTTTGAATATTATATCAAGAATGTTATGATACTGATTTCATACTATTTACATTTTGTGTATGATAGTGATAAAAATAGCTAAAAATTGAAAGAGTTTTATTATTCAATAAAACAAAAAATATAAGATTAGTCGATAAAAATAATTGATCACATATCTTAACATCTCCTCTCTGTGCACACAAAGGGCATGTTTGACTGTTTGTCCCATGGACAAACGTTAGAGTTGACTTGGTTTGACTTGTCTTCTATTCTATGTTTGTCCCATGAGCTTCCATAAGTCCATCCAACTTCTACCTAACTCCATGTACATGGGTCCCACATTTTTATTTAAATATTAAAAAATTACTTAATATTTATTTTTTTATTACCCTAAAAACTTCAACAAATTATTTTCATAGTATGAAACATAACTTTATTATTAAAAAACTATTAAATATCCATTTTTTTATTTAAATAAAAACTTAAACCATTCTTTTTCTATCACATCAAACATAACTTTATCTTTTCTTTTCTCCCCAAACATAAACTTATTTCACTTATCTCCTCTTCTGATCCCAATCCAATCCAACTCATCTCCTCAAAGTCAAACATGTCCAAAGTTTTTATGTCATCTTATTTTTTTCCTGCGTCCTAAATAAAGTTTTTATGTGAATTAATTATTTTACATCCCAAACAATTTTTGTTTTTGCTATCAACATCTCATAGTCATCTCACCGGAAGCGAGAGGAAGGAGGGGTGGAAATGGAAATAATCGAAAGTTTATGTCGCTTATTGAAAACTTTGTATTTATTTATTTGAAAAGTAGAACTGTTTATTAATTTGAATTTATTTGCAAGGGAAATCCCGAAATTATCATTTTCTCTCGATTTTACTCCTCTCCCCACCGGTTCCTTCCCTCACCGTCGTAGCATCTTCAAAGTCACTTCCGGCCAATCTCCGTTTCTCGCGATCGCTTCACTGGATTTGGAGGTAGTTTTGATTATACTGTTGCGTGCTTCAGTTTTGTACTTGTGATTTCCACATTGTTCTTGAATTTCGAACTAGGTTTTCGTGAGTAATGTTGGTTTTTGTTGTTTCGTTTCGATTTGTGGAATTGGCTATTTGAAAGAAATGATTGCGTAAATTAATTGCTGTTTTTCTAAACGAATTTTCCGAATCCTGGGGTTTCGTCGAGCTGGGGCTGGTGTTTGGATGCCATTGTTGAGGAGAGAGTGAAGAGAAGAAGGGTTAGAGTTTTTAAGGGTGAGGGCAGGGAGGGCGGATTGGGGGTTTAAATTAGGGCTTTAAATTGAATTTGAAGGTTGGTTCTGAGAATGATTGTTGGGGTTGGAAAAATAATCTCATCGAGTCTAGTTACAAAAGCATCTCTAATGTGCAATGCAAGGAGAGAATATATACTAAAATCACAGTCACAAAACGATGAAAGACGGACCTCCCATGCCTCTATTCCTTCGAATTTCGATGTCTCCCGGTGCCTGGCCAGGTTACCCTTGTTTAAAAAAAATAAACGATGAAAGACGGTGACACCAAAACAAAGCAAGATAAGTAACAAATTCAAGGAACAAGCTAAACGATCCCTTCTTGTCATTGAAGATGTGTTCATTTTCTTCATCCAAAAAAAAGATGTGTTCATTTCTCCTGATCAAAAGCTTAGGAAATTGAACCAAATAAGATTATTCTCTTTTCTGAAGAGATGGCTTTTATTCAAGTTGAAAGATAGTTGTATGAATGTATTGTTAGAGATTTTAATGCTCAATTATTAAGTGAATTCTCGATGTCCTATTAGCTAATGACAATCTTCAACTGTACACATGAGTAGTATTGGGTCAAACCTAATATTTATTTTGTTTTATTTATCATTCAAATAGAAAAAAACGGTATGCTTTGTTTAAGGGTAGTGAAAGAGCAAACATACTTGTTTACTCGGTGAGCCTACAACAAGAATTAATGGGATTATATTTTTAGTATCTTTGCTATTTCTTAGGTATTCAAGAAAAGCTCCATTGTAGCATTTTTTATACTATCTTTGATTAAGCCAAGTCCCCAAGGGGTGACAGAGTGGGTGAAGACTTGGGCTTTGAAGGTATGCTCCCTTCAAAGTCTTAGGTTCGAAACTCACATGTGACATACTCCTTCGATGTCTCGGTGCCTGGCCTAGGGACGGGCGGGGTTACCTTGTTTCAAAAAAAAATCTTTGATTAAGCTAAAAAAGAAAAGCAAATTGATTGTACATCAATGCCACTAAAGCTCTTATTTGACAACTTTGGTCTGGAAGAAATCAACAAATTTTTGAAGAAAATTTTCAAGCGTGGCAGGAAAAGTTGAATTCAACCAAATTAATTGCATGCTTCTTCCTGTCCTTTGTACTATTTCTTTATACTTTTGCAATTGTTTTCAATTGATAAGTCGCTTTACAAAAAAAATATGTTCTTGTTTTGGAGGTTCATTTCTAACCCTCCAAAATGGGAGTTTTATCCCTTATTTATTGATGTAACTGATCCTGAAAAGTTTAAGTTTGATGTTTTGTTTTGTACTGTTTCTTAGTAATTTAACAACAGTTAGAAACATCAATTTCTTAATTCTGGTTCTCATTCTCTGTTAGTCTGATTTTTTTTTTTTGGGTTTGATGTTCTGTTTTCTGCCATTCGCTGATTTTTTTTCTTCTCATAATCTGTTAAGTCTTTTGCTAGATATGATGAGTTTAGTTTTTCTTTAATTTTTCTTTCAAGTACTTGTTGTTTTATATGAATATGAGTTTTTTATTATTATTTATTTTTAAATTTTCATTTTGAATGAAGAAGAGCAATTCAATGGGATGTATCTGTGATGTGTGTGTTACTTCTTAATTGCTTCTTTATACTGGTTTTATTTAATTTCAGGGCTCGTGGTGAGAGAAGATGCTGTCAAAAGTTGATTCGAAGAAGATTGGGGATCGTTCGGGCAGTGAGAAGTTGTTAAAGGAGATAGAAACCATAAGTAAAGCACTTTATGTGAACAAAAATCCCTCAAAGGATTCTAATTCTGGTGCTACTGCTCGACCAAGATCTATTGGGAAAACCAATTTGCCTGATCCCAAGTCGAAGCCAAGAAGTAGTAATGAAGACCCAACACACAAGGATAAGAAATCTATTTGGAGTTGGAAGTCTTTGAAGCCGTTCTCCCATATTCGAAACCGCAGGTTTAATTGTTGTTTCTCTCTACAAGTTCACTCGATTCAGGGGTTACCTTCTGACCTTGATGGTTTTAGTCTAAGTGTGTTCTGGAAGAGGCGGGATGGCCTATTGGTAACTCGCCCTAAGAAGGTCGTCCAGGGCAAGGTAGAATTCGAAGAGGAATTGAATTGTACTTGTACAGTAAATGGTAGTGGGAATGGGCCCCACCATTCTGCAAAGTATGAGGCCAAGCATTTTTTGCTATATGCTTCTGTATATGGTGCTACAGATGTTGATTTGGGGAAACATCGAGTTGACCTAACGAGGTTTCTTCCCCTAACATTGGAGGAATTAGAAGAAGAAAAGAGCTCTGGAGAGTGGGCTACTAGTTTTAAATTATCTGGTAAGGCTAAAGGTGCCACAATGAATGTAAGTTTTGGATACACAGTGGTGGGTAATAATTTAACCACCCCAGGAAATCACATTGGCGATTCCTTAAAGTCGAAGCAGATTAAGTCTGGTATTGGGAAATCCAAAACGATGTTTGGTGAACCTGGTGGTAGAAGTGGAGTCCAGAATACCGAGAGTCGTCCTGGAAAGATGAACAATAATTCTCATCTTGTTTCATCTCGGTCAGTAGATGATGTAAAGGATCTGCATGAGGTTCTACCAATACCGCAGTTAGAACTTGCCAAGTCGGTAGATGTATTGTACAAAAAATTTGATGATTGTAAATTGGATGCTTCAGTGTACAGTAACCCGGTGCTCGATGTATGTACTGAATATTCTCATTCAATGAAATCTGATACTTGCTCTTCTGCCCCTGAGCATGAAAATGCCGATGTTGATTGTGGGACTGAGTTCTCATTTGTTGAACAAGGGATTGAAGTGTCGTCCAAGGAACCGATGGAGAAAATTGAAGTGTTATGCAAGGAACGTGTGGAGAAAATTGATGTAAAAGATGTTGATTTCTCTTCTGTTGGACGCCCTGAAATTGATAATGAACTGTTGATGACTCAGGAAAAGGGTAGCAGGGTCGATCACCAGGAGGAGAAGCATGATATTGATAATGAACTGTTGATGACTCAGGAAAAAGGTAGCAGGGTCGATCACCAAGAGGAGAAGCATGATAACGATACTGATGAGTTTCTTGCATGTAATAGTTCTTCAAATGATTATGATAATTGCACCAAAGAATCTATCCTGAAGGAGTTGGAGTCAGCTTTAAGTTGCGTGTCTGAATTAGAAACCGCAGCAATGGAGTCTCCTGAGGAAGAGCAGGAGAATAACTCAGAATTTAAGTCGAGCGATGAAACAACTGTAAACGCTATGCCCCTTGATTTAGATGATGAATTTTTGGAAGGTGATTTCTTACGTATGTTGGGGCTTGAGCAAAGTCCATTTGGCTTGAGTTCTGAGAGTGAGCCAGAATCTCCGAGAGAACAGTTGTTAAGACAATTTGAGGAAGAAGCTGTAGCCGGTGGTTATTCCTTGTTCGATTTTGATACTGAAGATGAGAATCATCCAGTATGTGGTTATAATTTTAACGCAAGTTCTGAGTTTGAAGTCACAGCCGATACGCCTTTTGATTTTCCGTCAACCGTCAATGCTAATGAAGGCATGTACTTCACAGAAGATGATGAAATGAATAAAATGAAGGCAAAGATGATGGAAGATTTGGAGACAGAGGTTTTGATGCACGAATGGGGTTTGAATGAGGAAGCCTTTCAGCAGTCTTCGCCGAGCAGCTCTCATGGGTTTGGAAGTCCAGTTGATCTACCTTGTGGAGAGCCATTTGAATTGCCTCCCCTTGGAGAAGGATTGGGTTCATTCATCCAGACGAAGAATGGAGGTTTTTTGCGATCTATGGATCCTGCAATTTTCCAGAATGCTAAGAGCGGCGGGAACCTGATCATGCAGGTTTCTTCTCCAGTGGTGGTGCCTGCAGAAATGGGTTCTGGGATAATGGAGATACTACAGGGTCTGGCCTCAGTTGGAATCGAAAAACTTTCTATGCAATCGAATAAGTTAATGCCTTTGGAAGATATAACTGGAAAAACAATGCAGCAAGTAGCATGGGAAGCTATTCCTACTTTGGAGGGTCATGAGAGGTTTGTAGTCCTCCCATGGAAAGTTCTTATTATGTTTGTTTTAAGGGAACTTGCGAGATTAGTCAAATCTAGAAAATAATTATAAACATGATCACTTTTAAAATAAAATTAGTAAATATAATCATTGGTATTGATGAGTATTTATACCCACTTTCTTATAATATTGTTTTAATAATACAGAATACTATATTAATGAGTATGTATGATACCATATTAAAATGTATTAATGACTATAGATGCAAGTACTTTAAAATTTGCCTACATTTATAATTATCTTGTGCAAAAAGCTCATTGAGTGCAATTTCCCTTGTTTTAACTGTATGTTTTACAGGCAATGGATGCCGCAAAACGAACCAGTTTTTGAGCAAGATCCATTTGATAGAAGAAGAAATTCCATGGGAATATCAACTGGTACTAGGCACGAGAAGTGTAGTTCAAACTCTGTGCGTGGTGATCCCGAGACAGAATATGTATCCTTAGAAGATGTTGCTCCTCTCGCTCTGGACAAGATTGAAGCCCTTTCAATTGAAGGGCTGAGGATTCAGTCAGGAATGTCAGAGGAGGAGGCACCTTCTAACATCAGCGCGAAGTCTATAGGAGAATTCTCTGCTCTCCGGGGCAAGGGCATTGACGCTAGCGGATCGCTTGGACTGGAGGGAACTGCTGGATTGCAGTTGTTGGACATGAAAGACAATGGTGATGATGTTGATGGATTAATGAGTCTTTCTCTTTCTCTTGATGAATGGATGAGATTAGATTCCGGGGAACTCGACGATGAAGAAATCGCCAGCGAACATACTTCTAAAATACTAGCGGCTCATCATGCTAATTCCTTAGACTTTATTCGCGGTGGCGCAAAGGGAGATCGAAGGCGAGGAAAGAGTTCTAGCAGAAAGTGTGGTTTACTGGGCAACAACTTCACTGTAGCACTCATGGTGCAACTCCGGGATCCATTGAGAAATTATGAACCAGTTGGTGCCCCAATGCTTTCTCTTATCCAGGTGGAGAGAGTGTTCATCCCACCAAAGCCTAAAATATACAGCACAGTTTCGGAGATACGGAACAACTACGATGACGAGGATGATCTCGAGTCGGTTACAAGAGTAGGGAATAAGGAAGAACCAGAAGAGAAAACTTCCGAACTCCAAGGCATTCCTCAGTTCAAAATAACTGAAGTTCATGTTGCAGGTATCAAAACTGAACCCAGTAAGAAACTATGGGGTACCTCAACTTCCAACCAACAGAAATCTGGTTCGCGCTGGTTGGTCGCTAATGGCATGGGAAAGAACAAGAAACATCCAATTTTGAAGACGAAGGCTGCTCCGAAACAGTTAGCTCCCGAGCCGACGAAGGCGCAGCCTGGAGATAAGGATAAAGATTCCTTGTGGAGCATCTCATCTGGGTCTAAGTGGAATGTCTTTTCTGCACTAAATCCGCTTGCAAGGAACCCAAATGTTGTATTCCCTAAAGAAAATATCAGGTTAAGGTAAATTGTATTACTTGCAATGGGCTGTCATTGTACAAATATCAGTCTTTCAGGTGGAGTTTATCAGAAGAATCTGTATTGACCATTAAATATACACAAATACAAGGTTGAGTCATTTTCATCTGTAGTCTGTCATTTTCAATATGTGCACATTTAATTTATTGTCATTCAAATGAAATAATTATTTATTATTATAGATAAGTTATTAAATTTTAAAATATCACTTTATTTCGTCCTTTTCTTTCTAGCTTTTTGTAGTATTACTCTCATTTTTTCCCTAGATGTTTCAAAATTACTTCTAAAATAAATTTTTGTTTACTAGTCGAGTCGGAAGCCATAAATGAAACAATAGGAATAACAATAAGCGGATGTTTGTTTGACATATTTAAGTAGGATTTAGTTTAAGAAGTTATATTTATGAGTTATTTTGAATGGTTAAAAATTGAAAGTTGTAGCCAAAAACTTGTTTGGATATAGTTTTGTGTGTGGAGGAGTTATAGTCAAAACTTTGTTTAGATATAGATTTAAAATGAGCAGTTAAAAAATAAATGATTAAAAATTAGTTATTTTGATTGATTTGAAATAAATGGTTAGAAATGAGTTGTTATGAATAATTGAGTAGTTATAAATGAATGGTTAGAAATGAGAAATAATTATAAGTAAAAAGAAGGGAGTTGGTAAAAATTTGTTTGGATATAAATTTTCGAGGAAGAGTTAGTAAATTCTCCAACTAAATTCTATTTAAATATGTCAAATAAATACTTTTAAAAAGAGGATTTGGGTTAATTATGTATACAATAAACCCAGTTTAATTTTTTTAGTACTAAACCTGCGTTTAATTGACATGTGGACCAAACAAGTTTGGGATATAGTTTCTATGATGTATGTGTTTCAAAATCATTTATTTTTTGTTATTTCAATTATGCTCTAATTGAATTTAAATGTATCTTTTGATTTTATTTTTATATTTATTTATTGACGAAATTTGTTGATGGCATATTGACTATCTTATTTGGTAATAATGCATTTTAATTCTATGCTCACACATATAATTTGAGAGTAGTAATACATTTATAATTAAAATTTATTATAGTTATTAGGGCAGTGAACATTACGTCATGTAGATAACAAATATTTATATCGTAGACTAAATTTGAACATTGAGGAAATTTCAATTTTTTTTTTTATTGCAATGTTTGATTTTAATATTTAAGAACAAAATTGAAGTACAATCCAAACCTAGGTATTAAAAATGTATTTTTCTCTCTGAAAACTACCATACAAACACAAAATGTGTTTGCGTTTCAAAAAAAAAAAAACAAAATGTATTTTCATTATAAAAAAAAACAAACACACACAAAATGCATTTATTAGAATATTATTCGATCAAAATCCAAAACTGTATTTTTTTTCAATAAATTGTAGATAAAATAATTTTTGGGGATTTTTCATTTATAGCCAAAGTTGGCTAAAAAAATGCATCTATAGCACAAAATTGAACTCAATCGAACCCAATCAATAACTAGTGATTAAACTCAACCAGTTGAGCTCAATCACTTAACAAACTGATTGAGTTCAATCACTAGTTATTGATCGAGTTCAATCACTCAGAATTTTGGTATAAACAAATTTTTTGATAAAAATGTGCTATGATTTTAATAGAAGTCCTTGATATACGTAACAAATTTTCGTAATTCTTTATATTAAAAAATAAAAAATTAATTCATTTAACTTAAAAACACACATTTTTTACCGAAAGGGTCACTGACATATTGGTTTTACAATACCCTCCTCCAATTTCTACTAAAATAAAAAAAACACACAATTTTTTCCCTTTTGGAGAAGGAGATTGGGGACCAATGTGCCCTATGATCAAAACTTAACTCAGCCGAGCTTTTAGATTTGCTTCTTTTGTTCTTCGATTCTCATTCCTCCATACTCTCTGGTACAGTGACTCCAGAATTCTCCGGCGAACAATTCAGGGCGTTTCTCTCCCTCCTCCGCCTGCCCTGCGACGGCGTTTCGACGGAAAACCATGGCCTGTGTCTACATACCGGTGCAAAACTCGGAGGAGGAGGTCAGGGTAGCTCTCGATCAACTCCCTAGAGACGCATCCGATATTCTCGACATACTCAAGGCCGAGCAAGCTCCCTTAGATCTCTGGTTAATCATCGCGGTTCGTTCTTCTCTCTATAGCAGCTTCTGAACTGTAATGCATTTGTGTTTGGTTTCAATTCCTATCCCTTCCTCATCTTTTTCGGCGTTTTGAATTGGATTTGGAATACCTAATTTTGAAGTAATTGAAGCGCGTATTGGATGTTTTTGTTGCTTTGTTTTGCTTGCTTCTTGCTTATATTACCGACTGGTCGAATTTGATTATGCGAGTTGAACTGGAACTATATATATATATATTTTGAAATCTTTAATTTGCTTATGGATGAGAAATTTGATTGATGGAGTGGTTTGGATTTGCATTTGAGTAATTGGTTGAAGACTTGGGCTTTGGAGGTGATTGGAGGTGTGCTCCCCTTAAGGTTTCAAGTTCGAGACTCACCAGTGACATTAATTTGTAGACACCTCTGGTGTCTCTATCCCTTTGATGTCTCCCGATGCCTAGTCTAGGGACGGGCGTGGTTAACCTTGTTTAAAAAAAAATAGTTACGAATTCATGAACTAATGTGCTAACTTGTTGGTGACTAATACAATGCGAGCTTTAAGATGAGCCTTGTTCTTTGTAACTAAGCACTGACTATTAGTCTTCTTGGTCAAATTATTGGAGGGTTTGCTACAAACTTCATTTCACTAGGTTCTTTATGATCTCTTGAATCTGGAGATTAAGTGGCATTACACTGGGCTCTTTAAGTTTGTTCGGTCCACCAACTACATTTTCCTTTTCTGTCGACTCAAGACTACTTTTTGGCATTAATTTCTTATTTCTTAAGTTTAGGGTTCTCTTTTACTGTGAACATATTGAATTTCTGTGTATATCTTGTATTTCGTAGGATGGATGTAATTTTTAGTTTGTAACTAATGAGGCTAAAGTGACTAGTGAGAAAAATGTTACTTTGAGATTGAGATCAATTCTAACAACTTGACTATCAAACCAAGAAGTTCCTGCTTTTGAATATATTATTTTCCGAGTATATGTTCCTTACTTTTATCATATCATCCATGTCTGAGTTTCCAATTTCCATTTATTCACACATTTCCAGAGGGAATACTTTAAGCAAGGAAAACTGGAACAATTCCGCCAAATTCTGGAGGAAGGGTCTAGTCCAGGTATTATATTATTTTCTTTTTTTCTTTTCAAATGTTGGACTTTTTTAGATTATTATTATTATTATTATTATTTTTTATGTATCTGTCTATGATTAAATGTTATACCTTAATCAGTTCATGCTTCGTGCTACTTAAGTATAATAAATAAGCTCATTGCCTGTATATAACATTTCTATAATTTTCTAATTTAACTCAACTGTTGTATTTTGTTATCGTGGCAGAAATTGACGAGTACTATGCTGATGTTAAATATGAAAGAATTGCAATCTTAAATGCCTTGGGTGCTTACTACAGCTATCTTGGAAAAATTGAGACTAAACAACGTGAAAAAGAAGAACATTTCATTTTGGCTACACAATATTACAACAAAGCATCAAGAATTGACATGCACGAACCTTCAACTTGGATTGGAAAAGGTAAACGTTTCAAACTAAAAGTTCTGAATTCAGTCCAATTTTAGAATTAAACACAATTGATGATTTTATTACCATCTGTTTGAAACTGCTTTTGAACTTCCTTTGCTTATGTCTTTTTTATAATTCTTTGAAGCATTCTTGAAACTAAAATGCCTGAAATGTTCACAGGTCAGCTTTTATTGACCAAAGGAGAAGTAGAACAGGCATTTAATGCATTCAAGATTGTTTTAGATGGAGATCGTGACAATGTTCCTGCTCTTCTAGGTCAGGTACAAGAAAAATCTTTCATCTCACTCAGCATTGTTGATCTTTGGTAACTTGAGATAATGGAAAAGACGATGCCATCTAGTTGATAACCTTTTTGTCCCTTGATTATTAATGCCTGATTTTGGAGTGGCTCCTCCAATGCTCATCCTCCACTGTATCTGTAGGCATGTGTTGAATTCAACCGTGGGCATTTTTCTGAATCACTAGAGCTGTACAAGGTTAGTAGCTTTAACAAGTAATTTTGAATCTGCTTACTTATCATATATGCTTGGTGGGGGCCAACTTACTCCATTCTTTTAATACTTAACTTCTTTAGAAGATATAATTATCTCAAGCCAATTTGAATACGTCTTTGGTTGGTCTTGTATCATGATTTTGCAAACAGAGGGCCTTGCAAGTGTATCCTGATTGCCCTGCTGCTGTGAGACTTGGCATAGGCCTTTGCCGCTATCAATTAAAACAATATGGAAAGGCTCGGCAAGCATTTGAGAGAGTTTTGCAGGCTAGTGATAGTAGTTTTCCCATTAAACTCATACAAACTTACCTACTGGAAATTGATGTTGGCTTAATATTTCTTAATTCTATACATACAGTTGGATCCAGAAAATGTTGAGGCTCTTGTTGCCCTAGCAATTATTGATCTGAACACAAATGAATGTAGGTTTCGTCATGGTGTCCTTTCCTCTCATGAAAATAATTT
This sequence comes from Sicyos baderoa, assembly GCA_037832685.1. Lineage (NCBI taxonomy): Eukaryota > Viridiplantae > Streptophyta > Magnoliopsida > Cucurbitales > Cucurbitaceae > Sicyos > Sicyos baderoa. The sequence goes on from JBBMEF010000008.1 coordinate 2,062,464, forward strand.
TCTTAGGCTATATTTTCCCATTCATTTGAGTAACTCAATTGTGGCGTATATCCACCATTGCAGCTGGTCGAATCAGAAGTGGGATGGAAAAGATGCAGCAAGCATTTGAAATATACCCTTTTTGTGCAATGGCTCTGAACTACTTGGCAAATCACTTTTTCTTTACTGGTCAACACTTTTTGGTGGAGCAATTAACTGAAACTGCACTTGCCATTACCAACCATGGACCTACAAAATCTCATTCTTTCTACAATCTGGCACGGTCTTACCATAGCAAGGTATGATAGCCTTCTTGATCTCATAACATTAAGATGTGGAAGAGAAGATTCTAATATATACTGATGGTAGAATGTTTTTAGGGTGACTATGAAAAAGCTGGCTTGTACTACATGGCATCTGCCAAGGAAGCTAATAAACCTCGTGAGTTTGTGTTTCCTTATTATGGTAAGTTGTTTCCTTTCCCCCCCTTCTTTCCTGTCTTAGTGTCTTGTTTATTTCCCAATTTTTCTTATTTTTCATTCAGACCTTTCTTCACTCCTCTCTCCCTTGCAAACTCTTAGGTGCTTGTATCATGCAACTGTTTTTGAAGCTCTCAAATATTAGCTATCTTGACTAATATATCTAAACAAGAGTGCTTGGCAATAAGTTCTCTATTCTATGAAGTAATAGGAAATAATATGTTCCTAAAACCCTTAATTCTCTAGAAATTCTCTTTTAAATGCATTAATTCTTAAAATTCAATTAGCTTATCACTTCATTTTTTTTTTCATGTATAAGAAAGTATTTGTATTTTCTTATCGTGGCCACTTTGTACCTTGGTCCCAAGGCTTTGCACTGAAGTGCACTCATTAGATGACCAGCCTTTTCCTTTCTTGATTTTTTTTACTTTCTTGAATTGTTTATTAAGTAAAACTCCCCTACACATGCATGTGTAGGGAGTCCTACATTTTGCTCATGTGGCACCATTAGTTGCCGCAAAAATTTCTTTTATTGATGAAAATATTGAAAAGTAATGGAATTTTTGTGGCACCCAATGTGCCACATGAACAAAATGTAGGGCTTCCCTATACATGCATGATGCATGCGTAGGGGAGTTTTACTCTTGTTTATTTTCTATTTTTTCTTGTATTTATGACGTACATATTTATAAATTATAGTTCAAAGATATTTCAATGGCATAAGATTGGTTTGGTAAAAGGGATTTTTATTTAAGTGCTAACACCCTTTTCCTATTCTATTTACCGATGGTACCGTGGTGATTTGTGGTTGAATTCTGGAACTCTGATATTTTGTTTGTTTGTTTAGGTTTGGGTCAAGTTCAACTGAAGATGGGAGATCTTAGAAGTGCATTGTCAAACTTTGAAAAGGTTATGGAGGTTTATCCAGACAATTGTGAAACGTTGAAAGTGAGTGGGTTGAAGTTAAAAGGTTTTTGATATGTGTTTCACATAACTGTATGGCTGTTTTTTTTATAGCTTACTTTTTTTTTGTCTCATTAGTTAAGTTACTGGTTTGACATAGGTACTAGGTCATATTTATATTCAGCTTGGACAGGCTGAGAAGGCCCAGGAGTCTTTAAGGAAAGCTACAAAAATTGATCCACGTGATGCACAGGTAGACGTAGACCTTAACTTGATGTCGCAAGTTGGCATCTCCAACTCTTCATGTTGGACTTGTTTATTTGATACGCGATTCTTGATAGTGCCTTTGTACTTTAGCCTAATTTTTTCACTATTACTTTTCGTAGATCTCTTCTTTTAGTGCCTTGGCATTGGCAGATTATTTCTTTCATAAGCTATTGTTAGTTCTCTTCGTTGATCATAGTATTTGACTTATGGTCATTAGAATACTTGTCTTCTTTGAAAGTGTTAGCAAACATCGCCATTGTAACTAAAAGTATTCTATAATCTAACAGCTAAAAAATGATGTCAATAAAACAATTGGCTCCAACTGACATTAGGTCTGGTGCATGTCTAAGATCAAATTGTGAACTTGAAATTTTGCTACCTTTTGTAACCCAACCACAAAATCCATGTCGATATCACTCCAATCCCTATCGGGAATCAGTAATGGTTGTAATTTGTAACAACTAACAACCCAACAGGAGACAAGGCGAGGTATTTTTCCCGTTGGCAAATATTGAACCACGTATACAAAACTTAATATAAGCTTTCATACCTTTCCAACAGACTTCTTTAGACAATCCCTGAAATGCTCTTTGTACACCAACATCTTCTCCAATGGGTGAGGAGTGGAAAACTTCTAGCAATAAAGGAATTGTAGGGATGATGATCCATCCCTTATAGAATAACAAGTTACCCCTCATCAAATAACTCTCGGCTATCCTTTCTCCTCATTGAATAACCCTGGGCTATCCTTTCTACCTTCTTAACAATGTCGTCTATCTTGGCTAAGCTTTCATCGTTTACTTGCTGTTGAATCAGCATGGTAGTGTTCAAGCCTTGCAACACAGTTAAATATGCAAGTTCAGAGTGTGTTGGGCATCTAGAAGGGGCGTCGGCTGCTAAATCTTTGCCTTCTATCTTATTAACCTCCCCAACTTGCTTCAATGCTTTTTGAACCCCTTTTGTGATTGCTTTTATCAAATTTCGAGCGACTGCCTTATCAATCTCTTCCTTAATGGTTTCTTGCGCAACAAAAACTTATCTTTCCAATACACCCTGCATTTCACTCAAACGTTGCCAGAAATTCTATTATTGACTCCATTCTCGTCATCATTCAATCACGTTATGGCTCTATACCAAATATGATATGAATAATGCCAAGAACTCCCTTTATTGTTAGTAAGTACCAAGCCTCTCATACAACTTCCCTCAATCTGAATTCAAATCGTATCCTATCCTCTTATAGGTCTAGTATTTATAGATTGAATACAACAACGTTTTAACATACATAATGTAACTCTACCCCCTCTAACCGACTCCCAACTACTTATTAGCTTGCTTTCTCTTATTAACAAACTTGAGCTGAGGCTTATCACTAAAACTGTATGTCATATCAGACCACACCCAGTCTCCCTTTAGATTATGATCTCGAACATTTCTACATTTGGTTTACTTCTTGTAGGAGGAGGCTACCCCTAGGACAGATCCAATTTTTCTACTTCCTGTTGAAGCCGGTATAATCAAGACATAAATACGCAGAATCTTCCTTACATATATAGACATACTTCTGTTTAGTTTTCACTACATGTAATATAACAAAGAATTAAATTGCATTGCAGGCTTTCTTAGATCTCGGAGAATTGTTGATTTCAACTGACGAAGTAGCTGCTTTGGATGCCTTAAAAACTGTAGGGACTTTCTGTTTATTTAGCAATTAGATTCTCTTTATGATAGACAATTGCTTTCCAACTTGTTATTTCTTATTGCTCTAATCTAATAATTTGTTTTTGCGTTGTGTGTTTCAACAGGCTAGCAATCTCTTAAGAAAGGGAGGTCAAGAAGTACCTATTGAAGTGCTCAACAATCTTGGGGTTCTTCACTTTGAAAGAGAAGAGTTCGAGGTTCGCGGGGTTTAATTTTGAGTCTATAATTGATTAGAATGAAAATAATTCTACGTCTAGTTGTCAGATGTTGTCTTCTTCCATTTACTTTTCTTATTTCCTATTTTTTTCAGCTTGCTGAACGAATTTTCAAGGAGGCTTTAGGTGATGGAATTTGGCTAGACTTTATTGACGGTAAAGAGAGATCCCCTGCTACTGAAGCAAGTGCATCTGTTCTTCAATACAAGGACATGGAATTATTTTATCGATTGGAGAAAGAAGGTCGTTCAATTGTACTTCCATGGAAGAAAGTCACAACCTTGTTTAACTTGGCTCGATTATTAGAGCAATTGCATAACATTGGAGTGGCAAGTGTACTCTACCGCTTGATTTTGTTTAAGGTATGTATTAGTACGTTATTAGTAGCTCTTTGGGGTTGATTATTGCACCTTGCTTCTAATACCTCTTTCTTTGTGACAGTATCCAGACTATGTAGATGCGTACCTGAGGCTTGCATCCATCGCAAAAGCTAGAAATTATGTTCAATTGAGCATTGAATTGGTCTGTTAGCTCTTTAGCACGTCTGCTTCTATATATATCTTGAAATCAATCTTGTATTGTCAATAATGTGTTTCTTTTGTAGGTTAATGATGCTCTGAAGGTGAATGAGAAATATCCCAATGCCTTGTCTATGTTAGGCGAGCTTGAGTTAAAAAATGATGACTGGGTTAGGGCAAAAGAAACCTTCCGTGCTGCAGGTGAAGCCACTGATGGAAAAGATTCTTATGCAACTCTTTCTCTGGTGGGTTACTCTTCATTGTGCACATTCTGTTAGGTTTCCAAGAACTCCAACCTGCAATAACACCAAACAAGAGATACAACTACAAGGACTCCCAAAACAGGGGAAATCACCTTGGTGAACTACTCTTCTCACCAAGGAGGTTATATATTCACAATATTTCAAGATTCACATGAACATAAAAGAAAGGAAATAAGAACACCACCAGCACCTTCGAGAGAGCTGGAAATCTCTCCAATCGACCAATTGTCTAACCAGAAAACAGCCTACCTTCCACAGAACCCTTCCCACGCCATAAAACCCTCACACACAGACGCCTTACACATCCCACTCACAACTGACCCCACAAATAACTACTTACCTGACCATTTACCTTTTTACCCCTCCTTTGATACGTGATTACTATAGGAGGTCTTACACATTCCATTTAGTTTTTCTCAAATATTACTCTCCTCGTTCTGAAGAATGTATTGCTTCTGTAATATTACTCTTTATCGTATTTTGCATCACCCCTTGTGTTTGTTAATCATATTTTCAAATTACTTTCACCACTGTTATCTTTATCTCCCACTAAAACGTCATTTTTTATTTTCTTTATTTTTTCTTTTAACCTTGGCCAGGGGAACTGGAACTACTTTGCTGCACTTCGAAATGAGAAAAGAAACCCCAAGTTGGAGGCTACCCATTTGGAAAAATCCAAAGAACTATATACAAGAGTATGTTTTCAGTTTTCTGTCTCTTCTCCTCCGTGTCTGGCTTTTCATTTTGTCAATTAGGAACGATGATTCCTTCAATATTCACGCATGATCAGATGTTTCTGCTAGCGCTTAGCATTTTGATTAAATTTAAATAATTTTTGATGTATCAAAGTTGATGGAATGAAGGTCATGCATCTTAATCATATGTTGCAATTTTTCTGATCAAAACACTAATTTAAATGGATGATGGTTAATGTATTATTTTCATTATTTTATTTTATAGAGAAAGTGCTATATTATTTAAAAGAGTTCTTAAACGTGTTTTTTTTGTACATATGCTTTTTAATGCCTTAATTTGAGTTACAATTTTATAAACTACTGTTGATTATTCCATAAGCATTTCTTAATTCAGTGATTATTGTCTATAATTATATAGTTTCATGGTTGGTATTCGTTTTGTAATTGAGCAGGTTCTTGTACAACATCCTGCTAATTTATATGCTGCGAATGGGGCTGGGGTAATCCTGGCTGAAAAAGGTCAATTTGATGTGTCGAAAGATATTTTTACACAAGTGAGCACTTGTATTATTACTGCATGCTAAAATCTTGTAGAAACTGTATATTGTACATTTATGGTTATTAGCTAGCTCCTCTTGCTAACTTTTCAGTTGTAGGTTCAAGAAGCTGCAAGTGGGAACATTTTTGTCCAGATGCCGGATGTGTGGATCAATTTGGCACATGTCTATTTTGCTCAAGGGAATTTTACATTAGCTGTTAAAATGGTATATATTTGTATCTTGTTAACAGTTGAATTGTAGGTGTCCCCGTCTTACTAATAAAGAGTTCTTGTCGTTATTATTGCATCCATTAACTAATGCCAATTGTTATCCTTCAGTATCAAAATTGCTTGCGGAAGTTCTATTACAATACAGATTATCAAATTCTTCTATATCTAGCTCGTACATATTATGAAGGTGAACAATGGCAAGACTGCAAAAAGACCCTACTGAGAGCTATCCACTTGGCACCTTCAAATTACACTTTAAGATTTGATGCTGGTGTAGCAATGCAGAAGTTTTCAGCTTCAACACTACAAAAGACAAAAAGGACAGCAGATGAGGTTCTCAATCCTTTTGGCTTAAATATTTGTTGCTGTTAAATATCTGTGGATTTTCATCTCGATAAAAGTCATTAATAAGTTATCCTGGAAGTATGCTAATCATTTACCAACAACGTGAAGAAAAAACAGATGTTCCAAGATGACGTAGTGGATTGACTCATTCTTCTTTTTATTATTGATCCTTTTCTTCTTTTTTCATATTTTGGATGCGGAAAGGACAGTCAATTCCAATAATGGTTAACCATCATGAAGTGACCTAATAGTCAAGAGAGTCTTAAGTAACTAAGAGGTGACGAGTTCAATCCATGATGGTCATCTACCTAAAAATTAATTTCCTACGGGTTAATTTGACATTTAAATGTTATAGGGTCAGGTGGTATGTTCCATGACAATAGTCGAGGTACGTGTAAGCTGACCTAACTGTCACAAATATATAAATAAAAAAAAGTAGTGGTTAGAATGGGAAATGAGATATATTCCTAGCATTGATAAAAGGTCTATAAGAAAAAGAAGCACCACCCTCTCTTACTGTTACTAATGGAACAATATCTTTATATTTTTCTGACTTTAATATAAAGATGGTGATATCTATAAGGAAACAGGTCTATTTAGTAGTTGTGTAAAACAACCAGATCAGATTTTAACCATGGCTTTCTGCTTAATCATCATTGGTCAATCATTGAGTAGCTATATAATTTATGTAGCTCCTAGCGTTTAAGGTATAATTGAGTTGTAAAAGCACGGCAATATGAATTTATTGATAATAACCTTCATATTACAACTCAAGTTATCCCACATATTTGCTTGGCTGTTGCATTAATTATTTTTGCCCCAATGAAATGTATCAGGTGCGTTCAACCGTAGCGGAGCTGGAAAATGCTGTTCGTGTTTTTAGTCAGTTATCTGCTGCTTCCAACCTCCACTTCCATGGGTTTGATGAGAAGAAGATTGACACTCATGTTGGTTACTGCAAGCACTTACTGGAGGCTGCAGGAGTTCACCTCAAAGCAGCAGAACAGGAAGAGCAGCAGATCCGTCAAAGACAAGAACTAGCACGTCAAGTTGCATTGGCTGAGGAAGCTCGTCGTAAAGCAGACGAGCAAAGAAAATTTCAAGTACTGAGCATTTTTTTATTATTTATATAGGCCTTTGTTATAATTTTTATTTATTTATAATATTTTTATTGCGAGTGATAAATTATTTGCTAAAATAGTTGGAGAGGAGAAAGCTGGAAGACGAGGAAAAACGGATGATGCAGCAGGAGCAGCATTTTAAACGTGTAAAGGTAATTATTTGAATTTTATTGTTTCTTTCAGTATTTGAGTTATAATGTTACAGACTTCAGAATTGTGGAACACACATGAAGAAAAATTAAACGGAAATGCTTTTCGAGAACCTGCATTCGATTGGTAACGAAGCAAATGTGTTCTGACACTCATCATTTGTTTATTTATCACGTCAGGGTAGGATTTTATTGGTTCACATACAAAGTTAAGTGGTTTAGAGGGAAAGATGATGCATTTTACCTTTTCTAGGGTGTAAATTTATAATATCTTGGACAATTTTGTTTTACTTAACCATGAGTTACACGACACTGTCTGTTAAAAGAATTGATGTCATGTTCTGTTGCATGCTATCTGGATGACTAATAGCTAGCTTGAAAGCAGTAGCTCATTTAAACTTTCTCCAGGAGCAATGGAAGAGCACCACACCTGCTAAACGAAGAGAAAGGTCGGAGGTTGATGACGATGAAGGCGGCAACAGTGAGAAGAGAAGAAGGAAAGGTGGAAAGAGGAGAAAGAAAGACAAGAAGGGGAAATCACAATATGAGACAGAGGAGGCTGAGAATGATATGATGGATGATCAAGAACTAGACAATGAAGATAATAACATAAATTATAGAGAGTCCCAGGGCCAAATGAATGATCAGGACGATGATGTAGAAGGGAATGAACAGGATGCCCTCGCTGAAGCTGGGCTTGAAGATTCTGATGCAGAGCACGAAGCGGTAATATCTTTTTACTATCTTGTTATTATCTTTGAGATAAGAATAGCATCCCTGATTTGAACTCTAGTAGATGCTCTTGATACTGCCTCTTGCTATAAATTATTGCATCTAAATTCGAGTCTATGATGGTGGTCGTTTTAATGAAGTTTTTCATTCTCTGCTAGTTTCTTCATGATCAAGGTTTAGAATCAATTTACTTCGTTCACCTGTCCTTTCCTAAATTACTACTGGTTGGCTATAGTAAATGTTGAAGTGCTAATCAGAATAACTGTCAATCTCTATCCTTTTTATTATTTTTATTGAAAAGGAACCATCAATCTCTATTTGTCCAAACTGGTTCTTTTTGTATACGGAAGAGACGACACTTATATATACTTTTGGGTATTTGTTTGATTAGTTGAGGTCATTTAGTTATCTTTTGGTTTTTGGAGTTGCAGGGTGCACCTTCATCCAACGCAGGCCGACGAAGGACTGCATGGTCGGAATCTGAAGAAGATGAGCCGATGGATACGCAGCGAGAGTCCAGACCTCAAAGAGAAAACTCCGCAGGACAAGAGGATAGTGAATAAGATGAAATGGCAGTAATCCAAACAAGAGGCAATTTTTAACTCTCGAACTTGGTTAGGAAATAGATATCCAATTCGGGTCCCTACCAACTACCCTTTTAAAGCTGCAGCAGCTTGACGGATTATTACAACACTACATTGGCTGCTTCTGCTTGTCAACATCTCGAGACATCAATGTCTTGACTAAACCTTGTGTGAAATTACGGCAAAAGAAAAGTAAATTTTAGAATGTTTCTCTTTCTCATCTCACAAGCTCTCAACTTAGTGAATTTTGTTCTGTATTTATATGGTTAGAGGGGTTCTATAAGAGTTGCAATTTAGAGAGTCGACGACGAATTGCATTTCGAACTAATACATTATTAGAATTAGAATTACGAAATTGTATTTCATGTTTATTATGTAAACTTTACCAGTGATTAATTAGTAGAAGAAAGGATTTATTTTCTTTTTCTGCAACAGGTTATTAAAGATTTTCGAAGGTTGCCTCTCCACCTAGGCATGTTCATTCACAGTTTAATTTTATGTTTGGATGGAATAGCTCTAAAATTCTTCAAAAATCCCCCGAAAACTTCTATAAAATCTTCATAAACTCCAAGTACAATATCATTTTTACTTCAACCACTAGCATTCTTTCAATCCAAACAAAGATTTTATGTTAAAAACACTCAAAACCCCATCTCTAAATGAGATTTTTTCCACAACCATTTATGATTCTAAGGTTTATTTTCACTAAATTTCTCAACCACTCAAAGCTCCTCATTACCATTATCCCTAGAGTCCAAAACCTTCAATTCAAGAGCATTCTAATGCAAGTGAAGCTAATCTTAGCCCTATTATTGTTGGAGACTTCAGGTACACTTTGTTTTATGTGCTGCTGACAACACCCATTCTGCTGCCAACTCTGACTTTTCATTATATGGATGTCAGGTTAGTGGAAGAACTGATAAGCTCTGTTTACTTTTTCTTGCAATGCTTTACAAAAATATATTTTGTTTATATATGGAAAAGTTCCTATTTGTATGTTAACAATTGATGATGGGCAGTGATACTATTGACATTGAAAGTTGCAACTGTTGTCACTTTGGCATCTTCATTTTCCCCCTGTCTAACCAGCAAATGCCTATTTTTCCCCCCACTTCATGCAATTTAGTAATTGCTGGGAAAAGTAGAACAAAGAGAAGTTGGGGGAAGAAGAACTAGACATCTTCTTCCCTTCAAGTGATCTAATCAATTTAGGCAGGCTATTTCCATTTTGTTTCAAGATTTTATTGGTAAACAAAAAGTTGGAATAGCATACTTTGGATGTGTGTATTCATCCAGTACTTCAAATCAATGGAACTAGATTTGAATGTGATGTAGAAAGTTGACAAAGTACATAAAAAATATATGGAAGATTCGCTTAATAAACAACCCATGGCCCTATTAAACTACACCCTACATAAGAAAGAAAATACAAGGGGTGAAATGAAACCCAGCAGGAAGTACATCCTTGGGGAACAAATAAAATTCAATAAGGAGCAGCTGGGGTCACCCTGGAGATCAAGCACAGGAACAAACTGTCTTTGGACAAAAGAAAAGGGATTGAAAGGGAAAATAAAGATTAGGAATTTGGGGCTAGGTTTCATTAGGGGTTCTTAGATCTGAAAATGGGGAAGTCATTAGAAGCAGTGGGAATGGAAATAGAGAGCCGAGTGGCTGAAACTGAGCCAGTGTTTGAGGATTTGTCCTTGAAATCAAGCCATGATCCTCTTTCTTTTGGAGGCCATTCATCGAAGAATCGATGAACTGTCTTCTGTGATTCATCTCTCTTTTGTTGCTTCAAAGGGTCTGTGAGGTTCTGATGAAGCTGATAGCAAGACTGATCACTCTGCAAAGAGAAACAGTTGGTCTGTTTTGGGTATAGAGTCAGTTGCAGATTAGTTTTAGATGGCTCTTTTGAGAAGAAAACATGCTCATCCACTTCTTCTTTTAGCCCATGAGTGTGCCTACTTCAACAAAAGTCAGAATCTCAATCAGAATTAGAACTCCAACCCCAAAGAGAATAGAACAATAATCCACAAACAAACCTGTAATCTGTGTTTCTGTTTGAGTATGAACCAGGTTCTAGAAGCAAGAGGGTGGTATTAGTGTCTTGGGTTGGTATGCCATTTCCGTTAGGAGTTGAAGAAAATAGTGGATTTGATAGTTTGTGGTTGATATCATTTGTTTGTGTTGTTTTGAAAACATCCACAGGCTTTCTTGAACGATTTTTCCCTCTATGCATGTGCTTCTCACAGTATTTGGAATCTGGATATGCCTCTTTTGAGCATCTCCATTTTTTCCCATCTGTTCTTCTACACCTCCCTGGTTCTGAGTCTATCTTTCTTCCTAAACTCATCTGCAAATAGTTCCACCCAACTGCATGAAACATGAAACATGAAACACAAACATTTCAGAGAGAGAGAAATAGATATATATATATAGAGAGAGAGAGAGAGAGATTTGGTATTAGTTTACCATGTTGAGGGTGTTGGGGGAAGAGCTTAGAAGTGAAAGAAGAGTCCAAGGTACTTGTTTTTATACTGAAAAGGAGATCATGAGGGATAGGAATTCCAGAAACTATATATTTGAAGATGAGAGCTTGATGTTCAAGCTCCTGCCACTGAGTTGAGGTGAAGGGAAACATATTTCTGGCACTCATACTTAAAATAGATAAAAGCAAGTGGAGTTATCAGTTGAGAAACTAGAAAGAACTTCAAAGTGCTGGCAAAGACAGAGCTGAAGGGAGATGATGAAATCAGCTTGAGGGAGTGGGAGGCTCATCTGAGTATTCGTTGAGTCTGATTCTGTATATTTATTTCAGAGACCATTTGAGTTACGGAATCTTTAGTAATGGATGAACTAATGGTTCTGATTATGGTAACTCCTAACTTGCCAAGTTGTTAAAAGGTCTTTACGAACATAATTTATGAGTTCAATTCATGATCATCATCTGAATTAGTTGGCTCAAGTGGTCAAGAGGCCTTAGGATGCTTAAAGTGATGAGTTCACTTCATGGTGGCCACTTAGAAATTAATTTTCTACGAGTTTTCTTGACATTCAAATGTTGGAGAGTTCGAGGTGCGCGCAAGATGGTCCAGACAATCCCGAATATAAAAATAATAATAATAATAATAAATGTCGTTTGTTGTATCGTGGGATAGTTTGTCTTGTGAAAATAGTCGAAATAAGTGTAAAATTATTGATATAATTAAATTTACTACAATCTATTAGCTTAAGCTTTTAGGTTGATTAAAATTATATGGGAAAAGTGATGAATATTTATAAGATTAACGATGGGCTAATTCTCTACTTTCAATTAATTTTGTGATAGATTTTCATATTATTGTCTGTTCAAATGTTCATATATTATGACTGCATCTCTCTGTAATTTCTGGTTGTGGAGGGAAACTGCCTTTTTTATTTTGCAGGTCTGTTGTCTGACATATCTTCAGAAACCCACAAACTAAAGCAGGGGGGAAATAAATTAACAGTGTAAATACAGATTTAAGAGAATTTATTATAAAATGTGACACAAAGGAGTTGGTGTCAGAAGCCAATGTCTGAGAAGAAGAAAAAAGAAAATTGTTTGTGTACGGTTAGAGCTTTTACTGTCTGCTTCCAACTTAGGATTTTTGCAGACTCCTCCTTCCTTGCAACCCCCACTTGCCATTTGACCTTTTGTTTTTAATCGGGAAATTGGAGCCTAGCTCCATTATACTCGGAATAACCACGTTCGTCTTTAGGCCAGACACCAGGAAATATCGAAAGAATAGAGATATAGGAGTTGTCTATAAATTAAGTTTACGGGGTGGGTGAGTCTCGAATTTGGGACTTTGTGGGGAGTATACTTTCAAATCCCAAATCTTCGACCATGCGCCACCCTTTAGGGACGCTATTTGACCTTTTTGCAAGTTTGAATATTTTTTAAAAAAATGAGAGATTCAGCAGCTCAGGAAGGGTGTCTTTTAGGTTGTGATAAAAATAGAAATCCAGCCTTGTCTTTTTATCCTTTTCCTTGTGAGTTTCAGACTGGTGTACTGAAATTGCTTTGTTTTGTTTCCCAAGTGCTTTGCTTTACTGTTCTGTGCTTTCCACTTTACAGTTCGCTACGCAAGTGTATTACTTTTGGGTTGCTGCTCTTTTCATCTCTTTAACTAGTGATCAGTTTATTCACGTCTCTCTTTAATTGTCTATCAGCTGATGCGTCTACCATTTGTGTCTCCGAGGGCCGGTTGCTTAAGGTCGTTCCGAGTCCAAAATTCACGAGTGAATTTAATTGTAAAACTACTTGTTATCTTCTTGATGTACGGGATGTAATGGATATAGGTGTCATTGAGTATGCAGTGAGTTTATATTTAAAATCTATTGTTGTTTCATATATCTTGGTGAAACAAAAAAAATATTTTTCTTCTTTTTTTGATATTCGGGATTGTTTGTGTAGCTTGCATGCACATATTATTATCATGAGACATACTATCTGACTCTTCAAACATTCAGATCTAGAGGAAATTAATTCTGAGGTAGGTTTTCTCATGGATTGAATTCATCGCCTATCCTTCAATATGTAGTGCAGCGAGGGTAAAGCTTTGATTCCCATAGAAAAGAGTTACTATTTGTTTAATTTCGGATTGTGTAAAGGAATAGAGTAACACTACATGTATGTGAGCTTTGTTTTGGTTGGTTTCTAAGATTTGTTAATGGCTTAGGAGGTGAGTTTAAAACAACTTAAGAGTCTATGGAGTTCGTCTAATGATCAAATTTGTAATTTGAGATAAACGAACAAATATCAAAAATAGATTCATTTTCACAAAATGTAGTTGTTTGGTAAGAAGCTGGGGTCGATAGTACTCGATCGGTCAAGGCTGGTTTTGGGAGAAAACGACGACAAATTTCTTTACGACTTAGATTGCTGACGATCGACCGACGGTTTCTTCAAATGGAAAAACCAACTTTGGATCAAAGTGTAGTGAAAGTGTAGATTAGACGTCGCTTCGACTGATTTCGGTCGGTTGAATTAATTTTCGGTCTCTTCTAGACCGGTTTTAGGAATAAACTAACAGTTGAATAGATTTGGTTTATGCATTGGGTTAGATTTCTAGTATGAAGTATAAAGAAAAAACATTAGTGTAGTACTCACTTGAACTTACACTCATGGTCTGATATCATTTTAAAATTACTTGTAAACTTAATCCAAAGTTATGAATAAAGATGAATTAGAATAATTAATAATTTGTGAATTAATAATGTGTGTGTGTGTGTGGTTGGATGCTTGTGTTGCAAGTTTGGCATTTGTAGAGAGATGGGTGATCTTAACTCAACACTGTTTCTGTGCACAGTTGTTATCTGAATGGCAGATTCAACCACATGCATAAGCTTTGTAAGGGACCCCACTCTTAAACTTATGCAGGTTTGGTTTGCTTTTCTTCTTAAAAACCACTTCCTTTTTTCTATTTTATTTTCTTCAATAATTCAAATTTGGTCTATTATGATGACTACTGTTCCAAAGAAAAAAAAAAACCCTAGGATGAGGGACATTCATACATTAACCTCCTTTCTTATTAGAATTTAACATAAATTTGAATTTAAGCGCCTGTTGATTTTTTTTTTTTTGAAATTTAAGCCTAAATTAATTTATTATATATTTTTTATTTGAATATTTATATCTTACATATATCTTTAGAAACCAGATCAAATTTTAGAAATAAAAAAGTGGATTTCAAATCTTGTTTTTATTTTTAAAGGAAAGATTGATATATTGTAGGAAATATAGAAGTATCGTTGAAACTTTTAATAAAATTTGTTTAAATTTAAAAAATAAAAATTAAAATAGTTATCAAATTCGCGTACGAGATTCACATTTACAAAGCTAAAAATCCTTTCAGAATAACCTTTAAACATGGGCAAATTTATAAGTTTAACCTTAATTAACTTAATTACTTGTTTAGAAGAGGTTAAGTTGTTTCTTGTATGTATTAATTTAATTTATATATACTTGTTGAATATTTATTTTCCCTTTAAAGAAGTATATGCATAATTGTTTCGACACATGGATCATTTCTTTTTAAATTTTATGACAATACTTCTACATAATTTTTTTTCGAAATCTATCATTAGACTAGCAATACATATCGTTTGATCTTACAATATTTGAATGTTAAATAAATATATAAAAAATTAATTTTTAAGTATATAACTAGAACGAAACATATTATCTCAATTTTTCAAAGACCATATTGACCAATAAACCTTATGGCAGTACTCCCCATCACTTTCTTTTCTTGCTTCTACCTATTTTACTTTCATGTAGTCAGGTCTTGGCTACTAATTAAAAAACAAGGTTAAATTAAGTTTTCTTCGACAACTATTTGGGGTGTTTGTTTGCCACATTTAAGGAGGATTTACTGACTTCTCTTCGAAAATCTACATTCAAACGAGTTTTTACAATTTATTTTCTTTTTTACTTTTAAAAATAATTTATCATTTATAACCTTATATTTATAATTACTCAATCATTTATAACCACTCATTTCTAATCAATTAAAATAAATCATTTTAATCATTTATTTTTAGGGAAATTATACTGGATAGTCCAATTTTACAAAATAAGTACCTATCTAGGCAAATTTAAAAATATTTAGCATCCATAGTTAAATATACAATATAAATAATACTCATCATATTGTATTATGTATTAGTTATTTAGTATAAAAAGTATTACTTTATACCGTATATTTTACTATGGTTGCTAATTTTTTACAAATTTGCCTACTGTTGTAAATATTTTATCAATTTGATATATTTCTGCAAAAACTCCTTTTTTTATCCAGTCATTATTTAACTACTTATTTCAAATTTATATTTAAACAAGATTTTGACTCTAACTCCACACCAAAACCACATCTAAATGAGTTTTTGACTAGAACTCTCAATTTTTAATTACTCAAAATAACTCCTTAATATAACCCTCAAACTAAATTCTTCTTAAATATGGTAAACAACACCCCCACTTTGCTTTTTTAAATTGTATATCTTAAAATATAAATATTTAACTTTATTTTAATTTCCACAATTCCAACATGTGGGCTAGGAAGTCTAATTTTATTATCTCATAATAGAATATATGTTTAACCAATTGAATCGACTAATGTCTTAATGAAATTCATATGAAACTCAAAAGGCAAAATGTAAATGCTTTCTATCGTTTATTTGGGGCCAGGGAAATAAATGGGACAAAATAGTAAAAAAAAAAAAAAGGTTAAAATACCATTTTGGTCCCTCAACTATTAGCAAAATTTTATTTTGGTCCCTAGACTTTCAAAAGTCCAAAATTAGTCCTTTAACTATCCTTCAAATTCTATTTTGGTCCTTAGATTTTCAAAAGTCTAAAATTGGTCCCTCAACTTTGTAGAAAACTTAAAAATGGTCCCTCACTTCAATTTTTTCTAACGTCCGTCTGTTACATGCGTAAAAAAAGAAACAAAAAAATGGAAAATGGATTTTATCTGAACAAATTGAAAAAAAAAAAAAGTTTAATCAACATCCAAATTGACCGTTCTTCAACTTTTTTTTTAATCCAAACCCTCATTTTTAATCCAAAGGTTGAAGAAAATGAGGGTTTGGATTAAAAAAAAAGTTGAAGAACGGTCAATTTGGATGTTGATTAAACTTTTTTTTTTTTCAATTTGTTCAGATAAAATCCATTTTCCATTTTTTGTTTCTTTTTTTACGCATGTAACAGACGGACGTTAGAAAAAATTGAAGTGAGGGACCATTTTTAAGTTTTCTACAAAGTTGAGGGACCAATTTTAGACTTTTGAAAATCTAAGGACCAAAATAGAATTTGAAGGATAGTTAAAGGACTAATTTTGGACTTTTGAAAGTCTAGGGACCAAAATAAAATTTTGCTAATAGTCGAGGGACCAAAATGGTATTTTAACCTAATAAAAAAAACAATGAACTAGGAGAAAAACATAGCCTAGAAAACGGAACTACAAAAAGGCCCAAAACATAGCCTAGAAAAACATAGCCCTTTTTATAGTTAATAGTGACTTCAAAATACGATTTGTTTATTTATTTATTATTTATTTTTAGTACAAGTTGGGGAAAGAGATTACAAATATCGTCGATTACGGGACGTTGGTGTTGAACTACTTTATAACCAAACAATGAAATCACTGCATTACCGACCATTTCGATACCATTTGTTTCTTTTTAGTTCAAATTAGGATGGAAAAATCTATAAATATGGTAGAACTTATACTAAGATATTTACGATTTTTCAAAAAAAAAAAAAAAAACCAAGATATTTACGAGAGGAAATGGTTTTTTAATCTCCGTTCCATCTCTGTGAAATACACTTTTTTATGAGGATCGGGGCAAGCAATTTTCGTGGAGAATTGATAGAATTCCTCGCAAAGAATTGGTGGGTTAGGGTTCTTGCAAAAAGTTTTTATTTTTTATTTTTTTTTTTGTAGTCATCCACTGTGCCACCTCCTTGAGGACAAGTTTTTACGCCTTATATTTTATTATTTCTTTCCTTAATTTAAATATTCACATATATTTCTTAAGAGAAGGGTTTGGGTGCACCTCCGGTAACACCCTCACCATGATATCACTCATGTGGCACATTTGGTGCCACACATCCCATATCTTTTTCTTTTACTTTATATTTATTATAAAAAAAATTAAAAGAAAAAACAAGATATGTGGATCAAAATGAATTATATTATGGTGGGGTGCTACTCCGGGTGCACCCAAATTGCCCTCATTTCTTAATAAAAATTTTAAATACTTATTTGAGCAACTTACAAGATTAGTCATTTTCATAAACATATGGGTCACTTTCTTAAAAAAAAATGTAGCAATCGTAGTCATGAGTATTAATAATACACAATTCTATATTAATACACAATACTATATTAATAACTTATATAAATGAATATTAATAATACAATATAAAATCGTATTTATGACTATGAATGTAAATATTTTTTAAGTTTAACTATATTTATAATTAGTTTGTTAGAATAAGCCATCCAATTTTTTTTAGTCATTTTTCATAGAAGAATATATATTAATTTTCACTAAAATACTAATTTCAGTAAATATTACTAAAAAAGTAACAAAAGATTAAGGGAAATTATACTGGATAGTCTAATTTTATAAAATAATTACAAATTTAGGCAAATTTAAAAAAACTTACGTCCATAATCAAATATACAGTATAAATAATACTCATCATATTGTATTATATATTAGTTATTTAGTATAAAAGTATTAATTTATATCGTATATTTGACTATGGTTGCTAATTTTTTTAAAATTTGGCTAGTGTTATAAATATTTTATCAATTTGGTCTAGCAAAAACCCGAAAGATTAAATGAACAAGAAGGAATAAAAATAAAAATTTAAAGGGCTCTTTACAGTATTGGACTAAATGGAAAAAGATATTGCAAGCGACAAGCGTGTCCATTGTGAGAAAATTTTGCAAAAATAATTTACTGCGTCAAAACAAGAAACTTGTTTAAAAGGGAATTTACATAAATATCCTCCAAATCTTCAGCCCCATTAAATTTTCATCTTCTTTTTTCAATCAGAAATTATCTCCTTAAAAACCTATGACTTATAAATAACGTTTTTTTTGTTTTTTTTTTTAAATAATTATGTGAGATGCAAGATTTCGGTTGTTTGATTTTGTATTAATAAATACTTTAATATTTTTAGATATGTATTAATAAATAAATATGAATTTTTAGATAACTACTACTTTTTCATAAAAGGAAGTAAATTGTGTAATATATTATTAATTCTAAAATATATTGGATTTCAAAAACAAAAATCTAAATATAGAGAATATTTTATTTTTAAATACAATATTCTCACTATAAAAATATAAATATAGTATTATCTTTTAAAAAATATAAATACAATATTTTTTTTAATATAAATACGATATTTATCTCTATTTGTAAATATAAATACAATATTTATTCTTTTTAAATATAAATACAGTATTTATTCTTTTACATAAAATATTTATCTATTTTTTAAATATAAATATAGTATTTATCTTTGTTTAAAAAAAATATAAATACAGTATTTATTTTTGTTTAAAAAGAATATAAATACAATATTTATCTTTTTTAAATATAAATATAATATTTATTTTTTAAAAAAATATATAAATATAGTATTTACTAATTTTAAAATATAAATATAGTATTTATCTTTTTTTATAAAATATAAAAACATTTTTTTTAATATAAATACAGTTTTTATTGACATAAGATTGAATATGTCTAAAAAAAAAAGCATATTCAATTATTGTTAGATTCTTAAATTGTATATATGTATTATTAACGTTATTTCATTATATATATGAAACATATATTTGTTTAATAAAATGTAGAATAAAATAGATTTATTTTTTCAAATACCAATATTCTTCCACATTATTTTATAAAATGTATTTGTGTAATAAGAGAAATTGTATTTTAATTAATAATAAATAAATAAAAATAAAATTATAATTATTATAGAATTTACCTATATTTATAAATATTCTTTTAAACTAGATCATCCATCATAATTTCCCTAAATAGAAAAAAGTAATTTGCTTACCACAAACCACTCAATCAAATGTAGTTAAAAAAAAAAAAAAAAAAAAAAAAAAAAAAAAAAAAAAAAAAAAAAAAAAAAAA
>JBBMEF010000008.1:2107291-2126003 GCA_037832685.1 Sicyos baderoa
AACTACAAAACAAATTGACTGATATAGATAAATTGGCATTTTGAACCAACAAATGTCATCAGGGCCACAAAAATGCAGCCCACAGAAGCAATAAACACCTAACTAAGAACTTAGGCTAACATTTTATATCCACAAAAGCCACAATTAGCAGTTCATATATTAGCTTCAAATAGGGTCTTGGGGTGGATAAAGTGATGGGTTCAATCATGATGGCCACCTACCCAGGAATTAATTTCCTACGGATTTCTTTGACATCCAAATGTTATAGGGTCAGGCGGTATGTCCGGTGGTATTAGTCGAGGTGCCCAAAAGCTGGCCTGGACACACTACAATTCAAATGAAATCCAAATTATCCATAGTTGTAAAACAAAAAGTACCTCCAAATTGATACCGACTCGAAAACCCTGCAATTCTTTGCGAAATTTCAAGAACAATTCGGAGGGCATCAAATTGATACTGCATAAATCTTCCCAAGAAGTGGGTTCTTCGCCACTTGATCCGGAATCCATAGCGAAGCAGCTGGCACTGCAAATTAAACGTAAATCAACGAAACCTGATCCTCTCCGGTTCTATCAACGTATAAATTTTGGAAAAATTCAGACAGGAAAAACCCCTAAAACCCAGAGAAAATCAGGAATCAACCCAGAAAACTGTTTCCAATTTGGGAATCGAATCGAAGAGAAATTGGGCGCCTTAAAATGAACATACATGTTTTGATGACTGCCGTGGCTTGGCGCATGCGAGCGGCGACACAAATGCTCGAGCCAAATGAATAGAATTTAGCGGCTAATTTCAGTTCTCGCTTCTCGGTTCGGATATGGATTACGAAAACAAATGACTTAAAATAATAGCTTGTTTCAATGAATGGAAATTTGAATTTCAATAAAAGGGTTGTGTGAATGTGATTATTTGCGAGTTACGTTCTCGCTCAATAACTCGCTTAGGAATGAATGATTATTTTAAATGATTAGAAATTATTAGTTAGAAATGAATAATTATAAATAAGTGATTAAAAATAAATAATTATTTTGAATGATTAAAAATGAGTAATTATTTTGAACAATTAGAAAAGATTAATGATTTTGTGTTATTTCAACTATTCTAATTAAATGTCAACAGAGTAATAGCTCAACCGTCATCAATGCTCACCTAATAGACTTCTAGGTCTTGGGTTTGAGTCCCCACCCTTAATTGTTGTAATCTCAAAAAAAAAAAAAAAATTATACCAATTAAATTATAATTTTTAAAATTATATAAACTAAACTCTAACTTAAAAAAAAAAAAAAAAATGTTTTCAAAAGTATAAGACTAAACTTATAGTAGCCAATCGAACAATAGCTCAAACAATAGCTCAATCGACATTGTTGTATGCCTAATGACTAGAGGTAAATAATATTTTCGTCCCATTTTTTATCTCTAATTTCAATCTCTAGATTTTGAAATTTATTTAATTTTAACGTCTAAAGTCCTTAAATTTTCATTTTTTTTATCACACTAAATTTTCATTTCTTAATGTCTAATGGGTAGACTTTCAAGTTTTATGAGTCGAGATCTAGGGGCGACGTCCACGTGAAACCTAGACGAAAAATGTAATTGACTTTATATTTTTATATATGAGTTTTAATGCATTTGGTTATATTTTATAATAAAGTTGTATGAGAGTTAACCCTAGTCCATTTTGATCGATATTTTGTATACGTATTTTCCTTAATAGAATCGTTCTCTTCTCTATTCGTGGACAAAGTAACACATCTTTAGTGAATTACATAAATCATATTTTTTTCATATTTTCTATTTTTTTCACTTTAATTGTTGTTCCATTTTCATAACATAACTTGCATTATAAACATTGTTTATCGTAACTTATATTATAATAACTTGCGGTCTAAATATAGTTTGTAATAATCCAAGATTTAAAATGATCAACTATTTATTAATAATGATCCTCTTAACGCAACCTGATTATTTTTCATTAATTGTGTAGGTATAAAAATGAAAAAAGAAAAAAAGAAAAAGAAGCATACACGATCATCATTACTTTTTAATCTAACAAAGTTCTCTTGACCACTAGGATAGTCGCTAAATGATGATTTTTAAACTTATGTGTTCATCTTGAAAATTTTTCTAAGCTCATTAATTATATTTTTTATGAGTAATTTTGTTTCGTTTATGAAAAAGAGAATAAAAAAGACTTATAAAAGACCGACGATGGATCCTCCCAAATAGAAACTTAAAATAGAATTTGAAGAGATTAAATAGTGTTCGAATGTTTAAAATGATTTTCATTTATTTAAAAAACAAAGCTTAAAATTACTCAACACTATACTTATGTTAATTAGATAAAAAAACTTTAGTTTAAATTATTAAAATACCCATAAAATTGGAAAATTTTCAATTAATGCTTTTAACTTTTCTTAATTAGATAAGTAAAGTAGTCGTTTACTACTATTTCCCTATTCTTTTTGTATAAATATTTTTACAAATAGTTATTGTTATTATTATTATTTTAATATATTTTCTACATCTTTATAAAATTCTATCTATAAAATATTTAAAATTTAAACATATTTTTTTCAAAATGATTGTAGGTAGCAAATTCTCCTATTTTTATCAACTTTTAAAAAAGATTTCATACATAGTAAAATATTTTATCTTTGGATATTTTCAATTGATTATTTCAATTAATTGGTTTCAATAAGCTTAATTTGATTCAAGTCATTAATAGGAATGTCAAGTGACTGGAATGTCATTTCTAGTTTTTGTTATATTTGAATGAGTTTTTGTTATATTTTAATTTTTCTATAATTTTGATATTAAAAAAATCTTTTTATTATTTGTGAATTCTCATATTTTACATGTTATAAAAAATGTTTTTTAATTATTAAACAAAAAGATATTATTGGTCGAAATGTTTGTCTCATAAAAATAGTCAAATAAAATATTAAAAGTCAAAATATAACCTTGAACCCAAGACCTCGAGCAAATAAGCGAGGATTGGTGCTAGTCGAGCTATTACCTGTTGGCATTTTTTCATGTTAGTTAAATTTATTAAAATTCATATTCATGTTAAAAAACAGTTAATATTTTATTTCAATCTAATATTGAATTTTATCTCTAATTTTTAAAAATTGATGCTCTTTAATTTAAACTCAAGAAATTCAAAAATAAGATATACAATTTACAAAAAATAAAAAGAAAAATGTAAATCCAATCAAAGAGAAAGTTTTAAGTGTGTTTGTAAACAAAATATAGACAACTATATATATATATATATATATAGTAAGAGATCATTGTTACCAAACTTTTGAAACTAAAGAATTCATGCACTTAAAATGATAATCTTTCAAACATTTTCTTTTCTACACCTCCAAAATTTTCTTTTAAGTAACAACTAAGCAAAAAAAGATTTATACCAAAATTATTGTAACAAAAAAAAAAAGTTAGATGAAAGTTAAAAGGTAAATAATCCAACAAAAATAAGATAAGTACAATTTGAAACAAAAAGAAAATGTCAAGTGTGTTTGTAAACAAAAGGTAGATAATTATGTTTTTTTTTTGTTCGAAAAGGAGATAACTATGTTTTTTTCTTACTCGGATATCTATATCTCACTTATATTTGTAGAAATCAAACCAAAGTTTGAAAACAACAAAAAAATAATTTGCAAAAATTTATTTTTATTTTTAAAAGTTGTTATTATTCACTTACTTTCTTAAGAAAATATGAATATATTATAAAAAAAGTGAAACACATGGATGAAAATTTGAGTGAGAATATACTTAAATTTCAAAATAAAAAACAAAAAACCAAATGGTCATCAAACGAGAATTAGCGATCTAAATGTTTGAATTTAATGTCAATTTTGTGGATGACAAAATAAATTCTAACCCACATATTCATCTCAAATTCAAATTTAGTGTTTATCATTGCATTAAGATTAACACGAAACTTTAGAGTTGATTTTTTGATTTATTTAAATTTTTATTTTTTTTTATCAATTATTAATATGAAATTAAATTTAAATTTTAAAATTTGTTACAACTAACATTACAACAAGCTGAAAATATTAGCTAGTTGAAATTAATATTAAATGATTTTATCGAGTAGGTTGGGGCATGTTGATTATTTTTTTCTGTGATAATTCATTTCAACCCTACCCGCAGGACGTTGGAGATTAAAAATCGATATTTGTTCATATATATTTATGTTTTATTAGGTCAATGCATTTTTTTAGACATTTTAAAAGTTTAAGTTTTTTTTTTTAAAAAAATTATTTTATAAAAGTTACTGTTTTCATCTATAATTAATGGTAAGGATAATATAATTTATTATTATTCTTTTTTTGTTATATTCAAATATATTTTTGAAACCTTTTTATGTTTTTTTTTTTTTTTTTTAAATAAGGTAACTACAGTACTTGTCTCTAGGCCAGGTACCGAACACATCGAATGAGTAGTTTTACAAGTGAGTTTCGAACCTGAAATCTTGATGAAACTTTTTAAAGTTGATGGAAATGTTCAACACAATTATAGATTTTTTTAGGCGAAAGTATCAAACATGCCCCTAAACTATCACACATTTTTCAAACTTACCCTTGAGTTTTGAAAAGTTTCAAAAGTACTTCTGAATTTTACAAAACGTTTAAAAAATACCGTTAATGTTTTATTTCAAAAATACCCTTGATCTTGAAAAAAGATAAATTTTAATCAATTTAACTTTTTAAATATTTGAATTTAATGTGTCAATTTTGAAAAAAGTAAACATTATTGACATGTGAGAATAAGAATGTTTAATTTTAATTTTGAGCATATTTGAATTTAATGTGTTAATTTTGAGCATATAGACCAAGAGTAAGCATTATTGAGCATATAGACCAAAAATAAATATTCTTATTTTGACATCTCAATAATGCTTACTTTTGGTCTATATGCTCAAAATTGAACATTTTTATTTTGACATTTCAATAATACTCACTTTTAATTCCCAAGGTTAGAATCTATTTTAATTTAGTCCTTATAATTTTTAAAATTAAACATTTTTATTCAGGATAGTCAATAATACTCATTTTTAGTTATTGTGTTTTTTTTAGTTTATTCCTATATTTATTTACTTAAAAAAAAGTGTAATCTAAAAAAGAAAAAAAATTACATAAAAATATGTAAAATAATCGATATATTAGAATTTAAAATTAGTCTTCAATTTTGAAACATATGTGTCAAATATAAATTTAAAGAGTAAAAATATTTTTCCCATAAATACATATAATTTTTTAATTAAATAATAATAAAAATAAAATGGGAATGACCCTTTATTAACCTATTTACTATAGTTTATAGTGACAATCCTAACTATTTTGTTTTGGGCGTGTATATATAATCAAATAAAATTAATAAAAATATTTTTCTTTTTTTCTTTTTTAAATAGAAAATTGGATAAAATCAATGAAAAATATTTTTTTTTTTTAGATTACAACAATGAAGGATAGAGGAGATTCGAACCCAAAAGTGAGCATTGATGTCGGTTGAGCTATTACTCTATTGACATGAAAAATATATTTTTAATACTTAGGTTTGAGGTTTAATTTTTATATTTCAAAATTGAACAATTTACTTTTAAATTTTAATAATACGTGACTTTAAGCTTATAAAATGGTTTACAACCAAATAATAAAACTATTGGGTCATCGATCCGTACAAAAACATTAGTTACATAATGTATAGTTAATTAAAACGACCACCTAAATTAATAAATACTAATAAATTGTTGAAATGATTTACTTAATTTTGACATGAGTTTAATTTTTTAAAATTAAACTAAAAAATTTATAAGGACTAAAAATAGGAACTATTAAAATATAGGAATAAAATTGAGACTTGACACATTAGAAGTGAACATTATTAAAATATCAAAAGCAAAAATATTTATTTTCAAGATGAAACTGAAATAAAGTCTCAAACCTAGAAACCAAAAAATTCCCAAAAATAAAAACCAAAGAATTGTATGATCTCAAAGTAGAAGTAGGTGAAGAGACGAGTTAGGGGTGTGGCGGGAATCGCAACGGTTCGAGAAAGTAGCGTGGAGGAGAAGCTTCGTCCCTTTCCCGGAACCCTAATTCTCATTCTCATTCTCATTCTCATTCTCATTCTCATTCTCATTCGGATCTGCTCTGTTTACAGTGGTAACCTCTCTCTCATTTTCTTCATATTCATATTAGGGTTTAGGGTTCGTTCAATTTGTATCATTATTATTATTTATTTATATTATTATGCCTATTTCTCTGCCATAACATTCATCGACTGAAACACGATTGGTGATCAGGACACGGCCATGGTTTCGGATGGTTTGATTTGTAGTGGAATTGGCGGTTTGGAGGTTAATGAACCGATCGAGGGCTTGGGTTTTGATTTCGGGTGTGCGATGAGCGACGGCGAGGTTAATGCAAATGGGAAGAGGAAGTTGAGCCCCGCTATGGAGGAATGTCCCAAGAGTTTGAAGACGGCGAAACAAGACATTATTAGTGCACCCCGAGGTAGTGTTGATGGGTTAGTAGAAGGGAGGCTGGTTGTAAAGGATAATGACAATTATGAAATTGATTTGAATCTAAATGTAGGTGTTGTGAAGGAAGAGATGGAGTACTATGAGAATCGATTCAGTCGAAAAGAGAAGGGGAAATGGATTGTTGATGGCCAAAGTTCATATGGAAATGATACTGTTTTGTTACATTCTGAGCCGTACAATGAGGTGTTCGGTTATAATCCGATTAAGCTTGAGCATCAATATCATCAGTTTGTTAGTGAAAGGCCGAACGGAATAGTAATTGAAGAAGGTAAATCAAAGTCGGCTGATGCAAGTTACAATGGTGCAGGGGATAAATATGCTAATGGCTCTTCTGCAATTGAAGGAGGTCCTGAAGAACAAAATAGTGTATTGAACCTTTTTGAAAATTTCATAGACGATCCAAGTTTGAGATATTTGAGGGAAGACGATGATGGTTCTCAGAGAGATGAACGTCAGGACATCGAGTCTAGTGACGAAGAGGAAGTTCAAGAGAATGTTGTTGCCCCAGATGATGAGCAGGGAAATTTATGGAACAATGCCTACTTAAGAAGAAGGAGTACTGCTGCTGCATTTGCTCGTTGTCCTAACGAGAGTGATAGTAGTTCGCAAAATGTTAAGGCTGAAGGTGAAGATGATGTTAAAGATTGGCCTGGGCCTTTCACTACTGCAATGAAGATCGCGAGTGACCGAGCAAAAGGTATACGAATACGGGTTAATAAGTCTTTGGAGGGGAATGTTCCTGCTGCACCAGTTGAATGGATCCCTAAAATGAACAAGTGTGATAGCCACTCCCAGTCTTTGTCTCCCTCGTTGAGAGATTTGTGCTTACGGGTTCTTGCCAAAAATGCTGATGCAATTTCTTCACTGGAATTTGTCCCAGATACTTTCAGGCACAAGCTCAGCCAGCTACTTTGTGATTCACGAAAAATGAACAGTCGTTTTCTAAATCTTCTTCTTTGTGATTCCCCGACGGAAGTTTGTCTGAGGGACTGTTCTTGGCTGAGTGAGGAGGAGTTTGAAAAATCTTTTCAAGGCTGCGACACTAGCAAATTAATGGTATATATAAATTTTAGCATGAAGTTTATTAATGACTATTAATTTTTTATAACTATTAATTTTTACTGGCATTTCCATCATTTTTCATGAGCGTCTAGTCTATTAATCATGGGATATTTGAGACTTCAGGTAGGTACTGCCGCACTAGGTAAAGTTCTTCGTTTTAACTTAAATCTTGGAAGAGAATAGCTATCTTCTCCATTTCTGCCTTTGGACTTTGAAACCTGTGTTATGATGGTTTGGAATATTGTTTTTCAATAGTTTCATTGATTCTTTGATGTAATCATGTGTGAATTAGACTTGCAGCTTCTTGCATAATTCTTGTTTTAGCGTAAACTAAATCTGTTGTTCCTTTGAATCAGTTACTCCAACTCGATCAATGTGGGCGTTGTATTTTAGATTATGTCATGTTATCTACGTTAGCACGGTCATCAAATAGCTTGCCTGCTCTGAGGTCATTGTCCCTAACTGGTGCGTGCCGTCTTTCTGACGTTGGAATTGCTGCACTTGTGTCTTCTACTCCTGCATTGCAATCTTTAAATCTCAGCCAGTGCTCCTTCCTCACCTCCTCAAGTATATATACAATAGCTGATTCCTTGGGATCAACTCTGAGGGAGTTGTATCTTGATGATTGTCTAAAGATCGATCCAATTCTAATGAATCCGGCAATGAAGAAGCTTCAACATTTGGAAGTCCTGTCATTAGCTGGAATGGAAGATGTTTGCGACAGTTTCATCGAAGAATTTCTGATTGATGGGGGTCAAAATCTGAAGGAACTTATTTTAACCAACTGTGTGTATGTTTCTTGGACACATCTGGATGGACTACTCTTATCAATATCGTTATGTTACTGTTACATCATTTTGCTTTTCTCCTTGAACTATGCTTTCGTTTTTGGGTGCAGGAAATTAACCAATAAATCCATACAAGCAATCTCAGAAAATTGCTCTGCTTTACGTGCTATCGACCTCGGGAATTTGTCAAGGCTGACTGACTATGCTCTATGCTGTCTTGCAACTGGTTGCCCAACTATTCAAAAGTTAAAGCTTTCCCGGAATCTATTCAGGTTCGAGCACTCTTTCTATATTTAGTGCTTCAGTGCTTGCTTTCATCCCTAGCTTTAATATTCTATAAGATAGTTATTGTCGCGCTGGATTTGTAGATTTTCTTCACTTTTCTCTTTTTCAAGTATATTTTAGATTACAAATAAGATGTGTGTTATTTCCAAACAGCATGTGAATACAAATTTAGAAATAAAATAGGGAATTTGCCTTCTATAGCATATTTTTGGCTCTTCATTACAATTGTAGCACATTTCTTAAAATAATTTCATTCATAGCATATTTTGCCAAGAATTCCTATTCTACCATCATTACACTTCTTTCCGTTCAACTGATAGATTTTTTACTTCTATCAGTTCAATTGATAGATTTTTGACTTCTATCAGTTCAATTGATAGACTTTTGACTTCTATCAGTTCAACTGATAGATTTTTGACTTCTTAGTGCAATCAATTATTTTTGTGTCACAATGAATAAGTTTGAAAATTGTGCTATACATGCAAAAAAAAATTTAATTTTTTTTTTTGGTAATATACATGCAAAATCCCCAATAAAATATGTAAGCTATTTCATACATTAACATCTGAATTATTTACAATAAATTAACATCTGCATTTTTTGCTGATTGATTAAATATCATTTGTTCTTGTTAGTGATGAAGCTGTTGCTGCATTTCTGGAGATTTCTAGAGAAAATTTGAAAGAACTTTCACTGAACAATGTCAACAAGGTATGCATATTACCTCCTTTTACCTACTTCCTCATCTCTCTTTTTCCTTGAACAAATAGATATATTGTTTCAGAAGCCTTAAAAAACTCATGGCATGTATACCTATATGTTTTTCTACTATGTGCTTCATAAACGACTGCGCAAAAGGCAAGTCCATAATTATATCATGATTTTTGTGCAGGTTAGCCGCTGTACAGCCATTTCGCTTGCCTGTTTTTCTAGGAATTTGGTTAGTCTCGACCTATCTTGGTGTCGAAAACTGACCAATGAGGCTCTAGGTTTGATTGTTGATAATTGCCCATCTCTAAAACTGCTCAAACTCTTTGGATGTTCTCAGGTGTGTTTTTCAGTCTCAAATCTTTCAATTGTTCAAGGTTTCTTTTTTTTTACAAAATTAAGAAGTGATTGGTTGATTTTATCCCTTTTTTTTTTAACTGGGAACTGTCTAAGCTGCTATACAACATTTAAGACATGGTTTGGTGCATGTGTAATAGGTAACAGACGTATTTCTAGATGGACACTCGAACACAGAGGTCAAGATTATTGGACTGAAGCTATCTCCAGTTTGGAAGCATGTCGAGCCTCACAATTCGTACTAAGGTTCGAGTTATTATCCTATATGCCATCCATGTGTTAACTTTGCTGGATCAGTTTTTGCTTGAATTATTTTGCTGCCCTTCATAAGGTGTTCTTTTTTGTTTTAAGACTTCAACTAGCTCCCTACAAAATATACTTGTGTAGTTTTTTTTTTGTAGAAACATTGTATATAATAGGGTATCATACAATAATGGAAAAGGAACAATGGTAACAGGCAACAGCTAATTGGTACTAAATATAAGGTTATTATTTTTTGAAATTTAAATATAAGATTATTATATATATCATTAAGAAAATGAAGGTTCTCTCGTTGAGAGTTTTCTGGCAAGTTTACGTGTACCTTGACTATTCTCTATCTAACTCTTACCTTACACAAAAAAATTATAAAAAATTAATTCTTAGATAAGTGGTTACCAAAGCCCTCTTTAACCACTAGGATGGTTGATTGTGATTAAACTTGAACAATTGGATATTGAAATTCAAGCAACTTTGAGCAGCATAAAAGGATTTAGGTTGAACTAATGTTTAGTCACTCCAACAGTAAGCCTAACCTATAAATAACATTTTTTTCCCCTTGTAGTTGTAATCCATTCTTTTCTTGCCATCTAATGGTTTAAACATCTAACCAAAATATGTCATTGTTTTTAAGTTATAAATTAGGTGCCTTGTTAGAATTTAGTTTTTATAATTTAAAATTTTGAAATTTAATTTCTATGTTTTGGAGAAAGTTAGAATGTCATAATTAGTTATTCATTGTATAATATTATGGGTGAATTAAGTGATTGATAAAGACTATTTAAAAGTTATAGAGACTAATTTTTTTTTTTTGAACTATAGAATTAAATTCTAGATTTTGAAATTATATGGACTAAAATCTTATTTTTATCGGCCATAGAGATAAATGTATAAATTACCCACAAATATTCTTGGACAAAATTAGGAAGATTTTTTTGTATAGATTAATTTTATTTTATTAAAAATTACTTGTACATTTATAAAAATATATGGGTAATTTGGTCGTACCCATTAATTTTGAAATTCTATTATAACTAGTCAATATATACACTTTCATTATTAAAATATTCCACTCTGTCCTGAACTACAAAAACAAATTTTAATATAAATATTTAGTAAGTCATGTATTTTGTCTAAAAATATATACAAGTCATTTATTTTTATAATTTATCCATATATTTTATGGTATATGAGCCATTTTTCTCAATTCAATACATGTAAGAAGTTTTGTCAACCCAAAAATACCTCCATTCATTAAGTAATTAGGCTAAAGTTTCCAATACCGTACATGGATTAACTTAAAAAAGAAAATAAACAAATCAAGCATGAATTAATTTTCAAATTTAAAATTGTGTTCATACCATCGTCTCTTTAACATTTCTAAAACAACAATATTTGTTTAATTGGTTTGAAAAAGTTTTTTTTTTTTTTTTTTTGATATAGTTTGAAAAGGTATTTTTGAATTTATATTAAAATAAAAACATCCCTTACAAGAGATTTCTTATAGAGGCTCTTTATTTTGTACCATCCAATAATCAAGAAGTTATAAGTTTAAATTTCATCGATTGAATAAAAAAAACTAAATAGTTTGTTTTGACATTTATTATATTTTATTATCAAATTAGTAATTTCCCTATAATAGTCGTACAATCCATATAATTTTATGTCATTATGTGGTTTACCAATTGATTGGGGAGAACATAAAAAACAAATTGAAAGATAGCTTCACACAAACAAGAAGTTATTAGCACATGGACCCAAAAGGAGGACTCATTTGAGTGAAATAATAGTATGTTTTAATATGTTTTAATATGTGCTGTAATGAGTTTAAATTTCTCATCTCTCCTTATTGAAATTAAAAAAAAAAAAAATAATAATAATAAAAAAGGAGGACTCATTTGAGTGAAATAATAGTTAACCTTTGTTAATAAAATAATAATGATGAAATTAATAAAATGTTTTTTTTTTTTTTTTTTTTTTGATAATCGTGACTGTCTGGGCCAACTTGCGTGCACCTCGACTAATGTCACGGACATACCATTTGACCCTACAATATTTGTATGTCAAAGAACATGTAAGAAATTAATTCTTAAATAGGTAGACACTATGGATTGAACCATCACTTTAAGCACCTCAAGACCCTTTTTAACCAATTGAACCACTCATGATGGTTAATTATTAATAATATGTTTTTAGGCTTCCTTCCATCAATATTTTATTTTTTAAAATTGGACTCATATTCTCTCAATTTTTTTACCTAATGTTTTTCTATCTCTCTTAAAGAAATATTCAAATTCTAAGTCAAATTTCGAAAGCCAGATTTTTGAAATATTCTTTTTAGTTTCCACAATAGGTAAGAGTATAAGCAAAAATGATATTTTAACTATAAATTTAAAGCCAAAACATACATGACAAAAAGAGGGTAATGGAAAGAAAATAAGCTTATTTGTATTGAATTGTCTAATTTTTAAACAGTACCACATAATATAGAAACTATTAGAGAAAATCTACATAACCTTCAAATAAAGACAAATCCAAGCATCTCTGAATATGCAAATTTACAAGAGCTTTTGGATCTTATAACAAGTACATTATATTACAGTCTGTAATAAATCAATAACTATATGACTTTGAAACTTTAATTTGCAGATAAAAGCCACCATAGCCATATAAATACCTTTAAATCAAGGTGCCTTTCATAAGAAGCTTTTCCATTTTAGTACTCTAAGCAACAATGGGATATGAAGCACAAGTTGCAATACCTGAAAAGGCCCAAACATTTATATCAGTACAGCCATGAATGTACACTTGACCAATATAAACATTATTGTCCCATTGGTATAATAATGACAAATAATGTAATATTCTTGGCATACATGCATGAAAGGGAATTGTTGAATCAGGTTAAACTACAAGTCTAACAAAAAAAAGTTTAAGTTGATAAGTTGGAATCAATTTAACTACATCAACCACTATTTTTCCCTCCACTTGTGAGTTTTAAAATTTGAAATGTCCGATAGAAAAAAGAAAAATCAATACTAATTAGGGAGGAAGCGACTTCATAAAAGTTAAAATACAAACTCCATCTTTGATCTCCTGAATCATGTTAAATCATTAATCGACTCAAAAGTTAAATCTGATATGTTGGAATAAATTTAATTATATCAACCAAATCAAACCGTAAAACAATAGAGACAATATTAGAGGGGTCTTTATGATGGCTAATAGTATTGCACTTGAATCAATGATGGAGAGATTGTAAAATAAAACTTAAATTTATTTTTTAGTTCAACAATAATAAAAAATGTTGGAATCACTTATCGACGGTGAGTTGAGCTATGCTTTTGTTGACATGTAACTTGAATTTAGTACTAAGGGGGAAAATACCAAATTTGAATTTACATCCAAATTGACTATTATTCAATAATTCTTCTAATAAACTACTGAATATAACTTTTCCTATGTAACACATTTTTTGTACAACTTTTTCTATGGGCTATTTGGTTGGCATATTTAGATAGAATTTAGTTTTAGGAATTATATTGAGAAGTTATATTGAGTAGTTAAAAATTGAAAGTTATAGCCAAAAATTCTTTTGGATTTAGTTTTTGTGTAGATGAGTTAGAGTCAAAACCTTTTTGGATGTAGATTTAAAATGAGTAGTTATTTTTAGTAGTTAAAAAAGAAATGATTAAAAAAGAGTTATTTAGATTGATTAGAAAAGAATAATTAAAAATGATTGGTTAGAATCGATTGAGTAGTTATAAATGAATGATTAGAAATGAGAGTTATTTTTAAAAGTAAAAATAAAGAGAAGTTAGTAAAAACTCGTTTGAATCTAGGTTTTCAAGGAGGAGTTAATAAATCATAAAACTAAATCCTAATCCCAAACAAACAGCCCCCAAGAGTCATAGGAAGAAAACTTACCACACATGTTCTTGCCCAGCTCCATCTTGAAGTAGCCGTGGTCACCCCAACTGCCTCCCCACGAGTTCTTAATTAGCCAGTATGGGACATCATCTTCCACCCCATAACCAACTGCAAGCACGGCGTGGTTTACATCCTGCAAGTTGAAACCACAAACTGTCAGTGTCAGACATGATGATCTTATCACGTTCCCATGCCACTGCCGACCGAAGACGACAAACATTCATGTCAGACATTTTACAGAGCCTACAAAAATTAGTTAATGCTAACCTGAGGAGTATTCCCGCATGAGTCACTTGTGTACACTCCTTTTGAATAAAGGCGAAAACCCTTAACCACCTCAAATGCTATGCTAACTGGTCGAACAAATGCAACTGCGTGCTTCAGATCATCTTCAGCACCCTGCGCATATAGCCCCAACGATTAGAAAATGATCGTAAAATGACTTTCGAATAGCTAAAGTGAGCATAGCATAGCTCAACTGACATATTAAACGTGTTAATCCTTGGCTCTTACGAGAGTGATGTTCACAGAATTGATGACTTTGACTCCAACATTCTCAGGTATGTATTTGCAATGGCCGTTCTTTCCAGT
Organism: Sicyos baderoa; assembly: GCA_037832685.1. Taxonomy (NCBI): domain Eukaryota; kingdom Viridiplantae; phylum Streptophyta; class Magnoliopsida; order Cucurbitales; family Cucurbitaceae; genus Sicyos; species Sicyos baderoa. Next base: position 2,121,827 of record JBBMEF010000008.1, read on the forward strand.
GTAAGGATATGCTCCTTCAGTGTCAAGGCCACCATTGTACTTGATGTATTCAAAAGCTTGGGAAGGCAGTCCACCATTGCAGCCAAAGTTGTTAAAAGAGCCTGCACAGTCCACCAGCTGCTGCTCGGATAGGGAGATTATCTTTCCATGTTCTTGTGCGTAGGCCGCTTCAAGAGCTCCTGTTGTACTGCAACGGCGAAACGAAAGAAATTTTGTGAGTAAATATTGAGTGGCAGCGAGCTAGCTTATCCCTATAGTTTAGTGAGTCCTTGACCAAATGCAAAAGATAAAGCTAACCTGAATGTCCAGCAAGAGCCACAGTGGCCTTGATCTTTAACAGGGCTGACTATGCCCTCTTTTCTCCAATCTTTCTGCAAAACGGACGTAGAAAGGTTGTAAATAAAGTCTCCACAAATTTGTTTGAATACGTGTACTTCTAAACCAAGATAGACCGGATTCAAATACGCGGTTCGGGACAAACCGTAACCTTTTAGGCTTTTAGTAACATAGTTATATCTGCTTTTTTTTTTTTAATTGTATGCCGTGAAATTAGAGTGTTCCATAGTAGCTCATGATTCAACAAAAGGAGGCCTTAGAAGAAAAATAGAGCAAGTGCTCATTTCTCCTCAGGGATATCCTTTCACCTAATAAAGCCATCTTTTTAATTATTTCTAACTGATTTTTTCAGCAATAGGACAGTGAATAAGTTGAATTGTGTTCATCCCAAATTGCTGATAAAATGTGGGATTAAAAAAGGTAAAACCAAGAAGGAAGAGTTTGTCTTAGATTCAAAGAGAGATAAATGTATAAAAATTTAAATTTCAAATTTTGCCTCTAATTTGCAAACATGGCTTGACCCTATAACATTTAGATATCAAGGAAATCTTTTTAGTAGATAGTCACCATAGATGGAACCCATCACCCCTTACTTTAGACCCTTCTTGACCACTAGATCACTCCATAATAGTTTGTTTATATAATAAACTGGTATTGTAAACTTTTTCTCTTTTCTTCTGCCCTTGGAAGAACAGAACATATGTCAGCTATGACACAATAAAATAGAACTATAGAGGTCAGTCAGACTCATATCAAATCATTTGGCTCAGAACTCTATTAATGCTCACTCTCAGAGTTTGTTCAAATCAAATATCAGGAATTCAACATTAAATTTAAGCAGTTTTGGGATGAGTTCAATTCATGGTGGCCACCTATCAAAAAATTAAATTTTACAAATTTTTTTGACTTTCAAGTGTTGTACGGTCAGGCTGTATGTCCCGTAACATTAGTCGAGGTGTGTGAAAGCTGGGCCGGAGAGTCATGGATATCAAAAAAAAAAATTGTCGAAAGTAGAAGCAAGGATGTACCGATTCAGGAAGAACAACATCAGTAAGTTTGTGGTTGCCCTTTGTGGTAGCAGAGCAGTTTTGAGCAGCTCCTAGCCTGTGTTTCTTGAACTCTTCCCACGTCCAATCCGCAAATTCTGCAGTAACAAAAAATACAAGCACCATCATAAGATTTTCCTCTTCTAAACTAATAACGCCAAGCAAGATTACAAGTTCAAACAATTAATCAGATAACCTAATCATAAATTCAAACAATCATCGTATTTCCACAACGAGCAAATCAACAAATTTTCATAAATCTACAATTCAATCAAACTATTTAAAAATCAGGCATCAAAATCCGTAGACTTACGATTAACGCCAAGCTTGTACGAAAGGCCTTTTCTGTTAGTCGATTTAATCAGTTCCAAACTCTCCAAGAAAACTCCGAATCGGAGCCTCAACTCCTCCGCCGTCTCATACCTCTTCCCATACCTAAATCACAACTAGCACGACTAAGTACAAAAACGATCAAAGTACAAGAAATAGATCATGGCGACAAGATCAAACGAGCGAACCTGTGAGCGAATCGAGCGAATCGGAGAGCGTGAGGAGCTTGGCCGACGACTCGAACGACCTCGGACTCCAGCTCCCGGAGACGGTCGGAGACCATTCGGATGGGATTGGAAGCGTCGAAGACGGATCCGGCGACGGCGGCGGAGAGAACCAGAAGAACGGCGGAGATGAAGAAGAGACGCGGAGCCATTGCTGTTGAAACAGAATCTCACACTCTCCACAGAGTCGGAAAGAAGATGAAACCCAATTGGCTAATTTCAGGCTTTCTCTATTAAATAACCCTTCGTTGAATAAATATTTAAATAAATACACGTTTCTCATATTTTTGGTTAAATAAATAATTTTATTTTATTTAACCTTTATTTCAAAAAAAAATGTAATTCCAATTTGGTGTATTTTATTTAGGTGTGGGTTAATAAATATTTGAGAAATTAAATACTTTCTCTTAAACACCAACTTTAATAACATCTTATATAATCTAACATAAAATTTAAATATATTATTGAGTAAAAAAGATTTATTTTAAAGATATACAAATTTTAGTTGAAAAATAGAACACTTATGAGTATTTATGAAAATATACTGTTTGATAGTACAACACGTATATGTCAAAGAAAATTGTATAATTAATTTTTAGGTAGATTACCACTAAACTAACTTAATTTTAAAATTATACAAAAAAAACACTAATCCTATCTTTTGAGTGTTTTTTATTATTATTATCTATTATCTAAGTGTGTTTTCAAAATCTAAGTTGACTTAAAAAAAAAGTTTTTTTTTTTTTTTTGAAAGCTTAAAAAAGAGAGATTAAAAGTGGACTTTAAGAGTTTTAAAATGTTATTTGACAATAAATTCTAATGTTTATACCATAATCAATTTTTTAAAGAATAAATGATATGAGATGGAATCAGAATAAACATAAAAATAGTTTTGAAATGGCTTGGTCCAATTTTAGTTTGATATTCATAGAGCTTTTAAAAGTTTTACTATTCATTAGCTAACAAAATATAGGATAAAGATTGTGGACTTTAACATAGGTTAACCATTTATAATAATCTAAGATTTATAATAATTAACTCTATACATTACCTACCATGATATAATTAGTGCTTCAAATGCACCTATATAGTATGGAGTTTAATGTTCTACCTTCACATTTGCAACTCTTGTTGGATGTGATTTTAATTGGTTGAAATGTGTTGAGGTTGGTATGAATTGGTTGTTGAATTGTGATTTAGTCAAACTTCCCAAATTGTATATATGCACTGCACTATAGTAACTACCAATATTAATTTTTATGTAACAAGGGACATTTTTCTACCTATCAAATTGTGTCAACTAGGTTTATTGAGTAAAATTATGAAATAAAATTTTGTGTTTTTTTAATGAGTAAAATAAATCTATGACTGATAGGTAAAATATAACCAAATATAGTAATTAATTAAAATTTCAAAACCATAGAAATTAAAATTATGTTTTTTAATTATGTCTAAATCATAGGAATGGAGAAAAAAAAATTACACTCAAACTATAGGGAAAAAATTAGAAATATGTATATATATTTATTATTTTTTAAATAACCAATTTTCATAATATTTTTAAATTAATCTTTTTATTTTTTAAATTCAAAAATTATTTGGAGTAAGAAATTCAAATGGTAACTTCTTGATTACAGGTTTTCAAGTCATACTCATACATGATACTATTGAAATTCTACTCTATTTAGCAAATTAATTTTTACTTCTACTAACAAAAATTAAGCTTACTTATTTTTCTTTTATAAATTTTTGAAAAAATGTGTTTTTCAAAATTAAAAGTTATTAGATATAGTACAAAACTATATAATAGCCTCAAATGAATATAAATTAATAAATTTTAAAATTTAATGAAGTAAAATCAAACATTTTAAAAATATGTAAGAAACCAAGTATTTGAAGGAATAAGTAATTAAAAACAGCAATAATTGAGGATGGGAAAAAGACCAAAGACGTGAGGTATTGGCGAAGAAGGCCGAATAAGATCCAGCCACGTGTACGAAGTTTGTATCTCACCTGCGGGTCATTTTCAAGTTGGCGTCCTTGATGACGTGGACGAATTGTCTTGAAGTTTACAAGGCAGATATTTTTGTGAAAACTATTGATTTTAATGTCCTCTTTTTTATCAACCAAACATTTTTATATGCCAAATATCTTGGGTTTGCATGGGAAAAATTGCATGCAGGGGTCTGGACCCCAAATCTATTGTCATTTGGGGTTCGGACCCAAAATAATTGCATTTTG